>OVAX01001841.1:0-37767 GCA_900406405.1 Lepidium africanum | reverse complement strand
GGCGGAGGAAGAGACGATTAATCATGTCCTGTTTGAATGTCCTCCGGCAATTCAAACATGGCATTATCTTATATTCCCTCACCCGTTGATGTTTTCCCGGGAACCTCCATTTGGTATAATCTGGATTTCCTGCTCTCGCGAATTCATGATTCCATGATCGGAAGAGTTTTTCCTTGGTTGATATGGCTTATATGGAAGGATAGAAATGAGAATTGCTTTGCTGGGACGAGTACAGACCCCCGGGAGTTGTTAGTTCAGGCGGAGCAAGAAATGACAGAATGGATGCAAGCAAAGTGTCGAACAAATCATGTATCCCAATATGAACTACGAAGCTCGGATTCGATTTGGTTAGAGGTGTCTCTACCTTTAACCGTGGACCTATCTTTTGTGGGTTATAGATGCTTCGTTGATGCCCCTTGGAAAAGTTCAGACCTAGTTTCGGGTCTGGGGTGGATTTGTTTTTCGGATACTGTACATGGAGATTGTAGGGGAGCACGACAAATTCGGCGAAGTCTCTCGGCATTGCACTCGGAGGTGGAAGCTGTTCTATGGGCTATGGAGTCTTTGATTCTTTACCAGTACTTAAATGTGAAGTTAGCTACAGATTGTTCGGATGTTCTGAAGTTACTCCTTAATCCCGAAGATTGGCCGGCTTTTCAACCATACTAGGAGGATTTCTATAGGTTGAAGTCTCTTTTTAGTGCTTTCTCTCTTCATGTAATTCCGCGCTCTCTAAATCATAAGGCTGATGCTCTACCTTGTTCTTCGAGGGAGTCACCTAATGGTTTAGAAGTGTAACTTATTTCCACACCCTTTGGTGATTTATAAATATATGTTGACAAAAAAAAAATTATAATCATACCTAAATTAAAAATACTCCATAGGCTTTGATTGACTTAAGAAAGTTAACATCAGTTGTAAAATTGACTCTATAGGCTTTGTTGTTATCCTTTTTAATGTCACTTGTTTGTTGTTATCTTTTTTAATGTCACTTGTTTAACTGACTTAAAATCCTGCAACAATAGCTTAAATCAGTTTTTTATTGACACAAAACTCGTTCTTTAAAACAATTTAAAGATTAAGTCTATTTAAAAAACTAACATTAGTCTTACTACAAAACTAAAATTGTGAATAGACATTTCTATTACTCAAATTGTAAAACAAAAGTAAATTAACATATGTATTTGTCAAATGAATCTATTTTACACATGCAACAAGAATAATATCAATGATAATGACATGAAACTGATTTTGATTTAGTCAAATGAACCTGAATTTGATTTATAAAAATGAGTTTGCATAATAAAAACTTTTGGAGAATCCACTGGTGATTTTGATTTTTTCTTGTGCCTTTGAGTTCCAGCTTATGTCTGAAAGTAGAAGAGCTCACAATCATGAAATCTTAAGCTAGCAATGGTGAAAGTTTAAACTAAAACCTTTACTTATGTTAAAACCTTAAGCAGCAATGTCCTATCAAAATAATTAGTGCTAAAGTCATTCTTCCTAAGTCTAACATCAACACTAAAATATTTACTTATGTAACACTATTAAAAAAAGCCATCGACTTAAAGTGTGATCATCAAGAATTTGTAACCTATCAAGGGAACAATTCAATCAAAGCAAAAGAATCAAGTAACATCTAAGATCTAAGGAGCTTATGTTGTTGTTGGACCAAAACAAAGAGCTATAAGAGAGCAAAGCAGAGAGATAATCACGTCTGTGACGTCACCAGAATAGAGAGCTCCAAGACCCAAAACTAGAAGAGAAACTTACATTGCTCGAAATTGAACGTGTGCTTGAAATTGTCCTATTAAACTTTTTTGTTCCACCTTGTGTCTGAAATTAGAGAAGTTCAAATTGATGAGATCTATGCAAGCTATCAACAATTCATTAATCACATTAATGACTACCTTAACATCTTGAGTCGCACTAGCAAGCTCCTTTGATAAAATCGATTGTTCAATTTTTATGTTCTCCCTTTCCTTCACCTATAGACAAATAAAATGATACTTTCGACATGAAAATCAAGACAAAATTAAAGAAGATGATCATAGAGAAAGACATTGAATATCACATGTATCACTTTTTGAAGTGCAATAGCAACAATATCAAGTTTATCTCCGAATTTATGCATTGTCTCCGCAGTTTGCATTTGGTATTTCATCATTTGAGACTTCATCTCTACTATCTCTGCATTTTCCATTTGGTATTTTAGCATTTCAGACTTCATCTCTATTAACTCTGCATTTTGCATTTGGAGTTTCAGCATCTGAGACTTCATATTTACTATCTTAGAATTTTGCACTTGGACTTTTTGCATTTGAGACTTGATCTCAATCAGCTCTGCATCAAAGCTCGATAAGTATTTAGACGGCATCGGTCCACGTCCTATGCATCGAACACGTCTTGGATGCTCGGGACCAAAAACTTGAGCAAAAGCATCTGATTCACCTGGAAGTTGTTGATTCATAGCTTCTTTGACTTTATCCTATAAATAAAAGATTAAAACTTGAGCAAAAGCATGTGTTTACTATGAAAATTACAACAAAACATACTTAACCAGGTCGTATTAGAACTAACTGCGCATATTCTTGCTTCCTCGCAAATCATACTTCCATCTGATCTCATTCGTGATGCAATGAAAAGTTCTCCTCGACTTGGCTCAACACTCGTCTCTTGTTCCTGAACATATATAGTTAAGATTAAAGGTAAGAGACTTCAGAGATTGCAGGTTTTTTGAATTCTGTTAGTCTTTACTTACTCTTGGTTTCAAGAAGTTTCATTCTGACCATACTTGTTTGTAAGAAATGTGGCAGGTTCATAGGTAACAGTCCTTGTCTATGTTGATGATATCATCATTGAAGCAAGTAATGATGTGGCCGTTGATAACTCAAATTTCTTCACAACAACCTTTAAACTTTGTGATTTAGGGCCTTGCAGTGTTTTCTTGGTCTTGAAATAGTTTGTTTTTCTGCTAAAATTTTAATATGTCAAAGGAAACAAACATTGGAATTGCGTAAAGAATCAAGTATGCTTGGTTGCAAACCTTCAACAATACTGATGGATCCCAGCTAAAAACTATGCATGAATAATAATATTGAGCCACCTTTATCATACGTGGGAGTATATCAACGCTTTGTTGGCAAATTAATTTACCAAACAAACACAAGACTAGATATCACTTATGTTGTTAACTGTTTGTGTCAACTCAGCTCTTCCCAAAACAATCACATATGCACACAGTTTATAAATTTCTTCGATACCTTAATAATTTTGTTAGTCTTTGACTGTTTTATTTGTTCTTAAAGCTTTTACATATCTATATTGGCCATCATGTAGTGATACAAGGAGATCAACTTATGGTTACTGCATGTTTCTTGGTTCACTCTTATTTCATAGAAAACAAAGAAATAGAAAACGATGTCTCTCTTTTCTGCGGAATATGAGTATCGCACGGTGGGATTTGTTGTTTTTGAAGTTGGTAGGCTTATCAATCTCTTAACGGAGTTATAGGTTCTTCACTAAAATATACTTTTTTTTATTGTTCTTCTATGGCTGCTATTCATATTCCCAACAATCTAATTTTATAAGAGGACAAAGTATATGGATTTAGATACACAAGTTAGAGAAAAAGTTGAAGAAATTTTAATCAAATACTCCTTCTGTTTCTAATTAGTTGATGTTCTAGAAATCAATTTTGTTTTCAAAAAGTTAATGTTTTCAATTTTTATGCAAATTTAGCTTAAAATTTTTTGTTTTGTCTTTATTTAGTTATATAATTTTATAAATAATTAATGTTTTTTATATTTTTTTAATAATAAATAAGATTAAATGAAAAATTTCGAAAAAAAAATTAATATGTTGTGAAAACTTTAAAACATCAAATACTAAAAAAATAGAAAAAGTATTTCATATTTGAAGTGAAAATCAATTAGGCGAACCTCTGAATTCTGGTTTGTTCTACAGTGTTATAGGTAAGATGGCGTTGAAATCAATATTTTGAAAACTGTACCGGACACCGACTCGGCAATATCAGTGCATAGTTGGTCGGACCGGTTTAATCGGTCAAACCAGATTTTCATATTTTATTCTATATATATATATAAGACATGATTCAAAATAATATGACAAGATGAATACTATGATATTCTACAAAGATAACATAACATATTTGAAATTTTCAAATAATAAAGAAGTAAGCAAATTTGATAAGAGAAATAATAAAAAATATTCTATAAAAGTATTAAATTAATCTTTTTTTGAGAAAAAAAATATCAATTTATTTTCACAACATAATATATAAAATAATATATATTATTTATAATTTATAAACATTAATTACAACACTATCTCTATTAGTTATAAATTATAATCAAAATATCTGAAAAGAATAATAAAAACAGACTTTTATAGTGTAAATTCTGGTTTTAAGACTTCTAATTTTATATTTTTATGAAAAGAAGAAAAATAATTGTAAAGTTTTAAAAGAAACATGTAAATTGTTAGTGAACCGGATTTCAATATTGACTCGGATCATCGGTTTTATTGGTTATTGATTGGTTTTACGAGTCTAACTTAAATCCGGGTTTTGATTCAATTCAGACTAGTTTTAGTAGTGAGTCACGGTCCAACCGGATCGGTCTGATCCGGTTTTCAAAACACTGGTTGAAATCAATGTTCTTGTCATTTTGAAAAAGGCTATTAGTTGAATATCAAATTAGATTTTGGTTTAATACCTATTATATTTATAACTGAACATGATTCTATAATTGCTTTAGCACTTTTCCCTTACATTAAGAGAGTCTTTCTTCTTCATTTGTACGATACACAGAAGTAAAATTTGAATAAAAAGCTTTTCTCTTTTGTCCATCTTTCTCCATAAACACCTCACTTAACCAAACTCAAATTTCCCTTCAACTTAGCCCATGTTCAAGGGATTGTATTTTTAAGATATTTTAAGAAAACGAAAGCAGATTTCACAATTTGATATTTATGAACAGATTCAAGAGTGAAGCCAAAGACGATCATGGAGCCTTTCTTCACCAGCCCCAAACATCTCGTCGACTTTTTCGCCATCTCTGTAAAACTGAAACGTGGGCGTGTAACGAATGTGTCTAGTTGTTTCTGGGCACTCGTCGATATCTGCATAGACAAATTTGAGCTTCGAGAAACTGTTGCTGAGCTTTTCAAATGCAGGAAAAATCTGGCTACAAACTCCACACCTGAAAGTTTTCAACTTTAAACATTAAAATCTCAGGAAACAAAAATGTTCTCATTGAGACATTTCATCAAACAATTGGTAAGCATGAAATTGCTTTTCATGCATATCCAGAGAACTAAACGTACCAAGAAGCTCCGTAGTTGATAACAGCCTACATATCATAAAACATTAAGAACAGTCAGATTTCGAAGATTCTAACTTGAATCTTGAAAACGTGTAGAAATGTGAAAATGTCGATTGTAATAACCGGAGTTCTGGATGATTTGATGTCCTCCAAAATTGATAGGAAACTTTGGTCGTTTGGTGCGGTTTTCAAATTGCCATTTCGATTCGAGTTGGATTCGAATTCAGGACTTGCTTCCTCCAATTCTTGCTTTCTCATTTTTTTTTTTCTTGTTTGGTTTCGAGATTGTGCGAGTGTAATCCCTTCGTAGATTATCATAACATAAACCAACCACAAGTCCGAACCGATTTTAACCAGCCCAATAGATTTCATAAACCGGCTTGAGAACGAGTTTGATGAAGAGGAAGAAGTAGCCTACTTTTCAGATTGTTATCAACGAAAAGTAGAATTCATTTTATCTTCAACTTCATATATAAAAGTAGAATATTTATTATTTCCAAAACATATTAGGAAGAAATTAATGGTTGATAAACAGAAGATGTTGGTTTATTACTATGGTTGTCTTCTTCATCACCAAATTCGGTAGCTGAAAAAACCAAGTGTTGTTGTTGCTGTTGACAAAGAGCTTGATTCTCCCAACTCTTTCCCATCACAACCAAGTATAGTCCAGACACGATTAGTATTGCACCAATCAATCTGACAAAACAAATATAAATGTATTGCAAAACACTCAACTAAAATATATGAAAACAAAATGCAGAATGAGTGAAAACATAGATACATACCCTCCAAGATAAAAGTGTTCACCAAGAGCAAAAGTAGCTAAAAGAGCAGCAAGTAAAGTTTGAAGAGGCAGATACGCTGATACAAATAGAGGTCCTCCTCTATCAACAACATATATTTGTATTGCAAACACCATTGCTGAACCCACTAATCCCTGCATATACATATTCAAACTCAGACCAAAATTATAACAGAATATTCCAAAAGGAGTTTTTATTTTAACGATACACTAACACTTACAGTGTATAGTAACGCATATAGTTCACCTCCTGATCTTATCGTCCAGCTCTCTAGATCTCTTTCGAAATAAGCAGAGACTCCAAAGAACTGGAACACGGCGAAAAAGCAAGAGTATGAGACAAAGGAGAAGCGAGCTGGGTACTTCTTAAGTAATGGTGACTGCAACACAATCCAACTTGACCAGCATAAACAGTGACCCATCAAACATAAACATCCCAACGTCCAGTTCTTGTTTTGTTCCTCTGCTTCTTCAACTTTTATGGGTTGGTCCATTAGATTTCGACTCTGACTCGGTTGGTAAATGCTTGGTCCTCTATAAAGCGTTATAACCAAAGAGCCTGCGACTGATACAAATGTCCCCACCACTTTAGCTATACCATCTTTCCTCTTCAATTCCACTTTCTCTATTCTACAATGGTTGGTTGTTGTCTCATATCAAACTTTGAGATGTGAGTGAAAAGTGAGATTCAAGAATTAAGAATATACCCGAGCAAAGCAGCCATGAGGAATGAAACAGCAGGAACAGCATTTTCAGTTGCTGATGCAAATGTTGGTGATGTGTTGTCTAATCCAAAGATGTAAAATCCTTGATTTAATGTTATCCTACAACCCAAAAATGAGTATTGCAATCAATATTTGATCTAATTCAAGTTTTAAAGACTAGATCGTACCCGAGAAGTCCAAGAAGGAAGAACTGAATGAGAAAACTGGAATTCATTGACGGTCTTTCTTTTCTGATAGAAAATACAAATAATCATTAAGATTACAAACTGGAATTAAGTATTACAGATTTAAGATTTAGTTTGATTTTAATGAAGTGTTATACTTTTCAAGGAAGAAAGCGGAGGGAGCAAGAACAGAGAGAGCAACTATGTTGCGATAAAGTGGGAAGACAAGCTTGCTTACTCCCAAGTTTAGAGCAAATCTCATGATCACGTGATTTCCTGCGTAGCCTGTCTGAAACACCACCATCGCTAAGTGAAGCTTTGCTCTTTCCGGTACCGGAGACATATTTCTTCACCGGAGATTGAAGAGGAAAGCAACCAAAGACGATGGAGGAGAGATCTGCTTGGCTTTTTTCTCAGAATGGTTTCTTGTGACGACTTTCTTAGAAAACGACCAAAAATACGAGATAAGACTGTCACGTGCGATCCCACGTGAGATATGTCATAACATTAGATTTGTAAGATTTGTTGCCAAATTGAGATTAGTCTTAATTCAGAGATTAGGCTTAATCAGAGATTACTTAGCTAATCAAACGTAAATTTGCTTCGTTGGCTTACACCTTAAATTGGTGGAGAAAAGATGCAGAAAGATCTTGTTTTATCTTATTATCTCAACTCCATTAAAATACTTCTTCTTCTTTTTTATGTCCCTAAGAAATTGAATTTCTCAAAAACCAAACCCCATTGGATAGTTGAATAAATTTATTTTATTTCTGAGATGATGAAAGCATAAACCTTGAAAAAAGGAATATTATAAAATCAGTATTTGATGATGATTCATAAAGACAAGATACTTGGAACCTAATCCAAATCGATAAAAACTATAACTTAAAAGATGACCAAGAATGAAAAACAAGAACCTAACTAAAAGATTCATGATGTTATTATCCACTAAACCATTTGTGTTCGTCAGCTTTTTGGACATTTTCTAATTTGGGTAAACTCATGACTTTACTATTTAAGCAAGCTTGTAAGTTCAAATCACTTATATATTAAGTATTCAGTTTCAACACAAGAAACAAAAAAATATGGATTGTAAGAAGATAGAAACACTTCGTAGAGGGCCATGGCTGGAAGAAGAAGACGAACGGCTCGTGAAATTCGTTACCCTTTTAGGAGAACGTCGTTGGGATTCTTTAGCAATAGTTTCCGGTAACATTCTGAAACATTTTTTGGTATCGTTTTCAAATCATAGAAAGTTATGGCTAAAGATATGTTTGTTGTGTTAATACTTATAGGTTTGAAGAGAAGTGGTAAGAGTTGCAGACTAAGGTGGATGAACTATCTGAATCCAAGTCTGAAGCATGGACCCATAAGTCAAGAAGAAGAAAGGATCATCATTCAACTCCATGCTCTTTGGGGTAACAAGTGAGATACTCAAACAAAAAAAAGATTTGAATCTTTTACTCACATGATTGTTTTCTTTTGTGGTTTGAACTAAAACATTATATATCAATAGGTGGTCGAAGATTGCAAGAAGAATACCTGGTAGGACTGATAACGAGATTAAAAATTATTGGAGAACTCGTTTTAGAAAGAAAGAGGAAGCTCAAAACTATGGTAGATATACTTTTATCCATCTTTCATTCATCGTTTTGTATATTAGTTTTAGATCATTAATCAATAAAAAAAGGTTATGTGTTTTGCTGTAGAATTGATGCGTAGGCATAAGGAGACACAGGTCATAAGGACAAGGACTTCTCAAGAACATGGTCTTGATAAAGTTGTGAAGGAAATTACTCAGAGAAGTATGGAAAGTGATTGTGGTATTTGTGAAAGAGAGAACTTTGGAGTTATGAATTCACCATTTGAAAACCGGATTTTGGATTGGATATCAGATATTTCTACAGACCAGAGTGAAGAGAAAGTTTTGGAAGACCAAAGCAGTAGTTGCAGTGAGAACAATGTTAACATTGGTTACTGTTGGTTTCAAGAGACTAGCAACTTTGAAGAGTTTTCATGTTCTCTATGGTCATAATTGTATAAAGTTTGTTTCTTCATTGTATGATGAAAACATATTTTTCTTTTCTTGAAATGTAAAATTTCTAAATCGACAAAACAAAGTTTATATACTAACAGAAAACAAAGAATCCTAAGAAAAAATAACAAATTAAAGGATTCTAACTTCAACCATCTTTTGAAGAAGGGTATGAAGCCCATGTGGATGAACATAGTGAAAAGAATAAATTATGTTTCAAATATGCTTGTCAATAGTCTTAGCAACCACCAAAGCCACAATCCAAGATTTTCCATGGATTCTAACATGCCTCTCTCGCCAAATATGATAGATGGATCCTTGAAAGACAAGTCTAACAAGAACTTTATCAAGTCGATTAAACCGAGAGCTCATAAGATCATATATTGTAATAGACCAATTAGGGTTGATGGAGTTGCTAATCAATCAGCTGGAGAGAGAAGTCCAAATGGTGTAGCTAAATGGGCAAGCAAAAGAGAGATGATCCCTTGATTCATTTTGTTCACCACATAGTACACAATGCTGATTAAAACCCCAAGATTGCATTATGGAACCTATAGAAAGTCTATTTTTGACAGCTAACCAAGTTATAAAGGAGAGTCTAAGGATACCTTGAGTGAACCAGACAAGACTTCACCAAAGAACTATGGGACCACGGCTTCGGATCTGTCTCCAAGCTGCAGTAGACGAGAAAAAAAGTCTGAAAAGAATCAGAGGCGTGCTTCCAAACAATAACATCACAGCCAGAGTCCATATTAGGAGGCTGCGAATGAGTAATGATATCATGTAGCTGAAGAAATCTTCTTCGGACCATATGGTTGCACCATGAAAGGTCACTAAAAGCAGCATAAATTGTTGCATTGTGGTACCAGAGAAACGAGGTCCATAATCACTAGTCAGGTCAATGAGCTTACCAAAACCAGACCAGTTATCAAACCAAAAGTGGGATTGTAAACCATAATTGATTTGAACTCTGACAAAAAGATAGATATCATTGCGAAGCTTCAAGAGCTTTTTCCAAACCCAGGAACCCTTAGAGCAGATTTTTACATCCCAAAAAGAAGCAGACCGAAGGAGGTGTTTTATAATCCAATCAAACCAGAGAGAATTGGTAGAAGAAATGATTCTCTAAATTAAGTGATAAGCAAAGACCCGAGAAGAGTCTCTTAGCTATCTGATTCCAAGACCACCTTCATGAAGAGGTAAACACATATATGACCAACAAACCTTAGCCTTAGAGGATATATTAGGAGATCTAAACCAAAGGAAAGCAGCACATAGTCTTTTAATTGTATCCAGACACTTAGAAGGGAGTTGGAAAGAGGCGCACCAGAAATTGACTGTGCTAAATATGACAGAACATATAAGTTGTAATCTACTAGCATAGGAAAGGGATCTAGAAGCCCAAGATGATAATCTGGAGCGAATTTTGGAAATGAGCGGCTCATAATCTGATTGAGTCATAGTCTTTGTAGTTAAAAGAAGACACAAATACCAAATAGGGCGAGAGCCAATTGGAATACCAGCAGTAGTAGGGGCATTGGTAGAAGAATCAAAGCCACAACCAACAACAAAAATCGCAGATTTCATCATATTAATTTGTAAACCTGACATTTTACCAAACTGATCCAAAACTGTCAAAATACCTTGAATAGAACGAGGAGACCCATCAGAGAACACCATTATTTCATCTGCAAAACTGAGGTGGGTAAGCTTCACATCTTTGCAAAACGGATGATAACCAAAAAGGGGCTTTTTAGCAGCCTGATTGAGGCGTTTAGAGAGAACATCATTGATGATTATATAGATGTAAGGAGACAAGGAACATGCCTGCCTAATACCACGGGCACTTGAGAAAAAGCCTTCAAGATCACTATTAACTGAGATTGAAAAGGAGGCAGTTGAGATACATAAGTAAATCCAATGAATGAATACTCAGGGAGATGCATAGCTCTAAGAAAATCAACAATGAAACTCCAGTTGATAATATCAAAAGCTTTGACAACATCAAACTTTATCGCACAACGAGAAGAAATGGAGGATTTGTGATAATCCTTGACTAATTTTGTTGCTATTAGAATGCTTTCAAGGAGAAGACGATTCTTGATAAAGGCACTTTGATTTAGCGAAATGGCATCAGGAAGAATTATTCTAAGACGATTCGCAAGAATCTTAGAGATGACCTTATAAAGCAAGTTGTAGCAAGCTATTTGTCAAAAATCCATCATAAAGAGAGCATCTGGATGTTTGGGGACCAAAGCAATGGCAATGGCATTTACTACTTTTGGAAAGAAGTTAAATGAAAAAAAGGATTACACAGCGGTTATGAAATCAGAACCTATAATGCTCCAAGCTGCTTTATAGAATTCAAAAGGAAATCCATCAGGACCAGGGGCCTTATTCGAAGGCATAGAAAATAACAACTGCAGTAATCTCCTCAACAATAATATTATCAACAAGAGAAGCAGCCAGCTCATATGGACAAGAATAATCAATTAACTCAGTCATATCAGCTAGTAAAACTGGGGTAGTCTGCTGAAGGAAAGAGGAGAAGTGACTTACAACTTCACTTTTGATGTCATTCAAGTATATACGAATAGCACTAGAAGCAGATTGGATATGCTGAATAGCATTATGACCATTCCGAGTTTGGGTAACTCAGTGAAAAAAAGCAGTGTTTTGGTCACTCTCTTTTAACCATTTAATTCTAGATTTTTGTTCATAGAACTTCTCTTTAATACCTGCTAAGTGATGCCAACGAGAGGATGCTTTGGATATAGCAGTAAAAGCATCATTAGATAAATTCAACAAGGTAGTTTCCTGGAGTTTACAAAGGTCATCAAAGGCGGTCTTGGTGTGCAAAGGGACATTGCCAAATTGAGTTCTATTCAAAGAGCAAAGAACCGGCTTGAGCAACTTGAGCTTCCTATGAAATAAATGGAGAGCTACATAAGAATGGTGTAAAGGGGAGACGAGGACCAAGATTCATTAACCAGAGGTAAGAACTGATCATGGTTTGCTAGGAAGCAAAAGTAGTGAAATAGCTTAGAGTTTCCAGTCACCGGAGCAGTGAGATGAATCAATTCTAGAGTGATCTGAGATACCATTTGACTAAAATTCTGCATAAGAGTGGGGAAAGGAGTTGGCCCAAAAAGAGTTAACCAAGGCTCTGTCTAATTTCTTCATAGTTGGATCTGCAGAACGATTATTGCCCCAAGTAAAGTGAGCACCAACTGAAGGTAAGTCCGTGAGATCAAAGGAGGATACAAAATATTGGAGTGATCAAAGGGGGATAAAATCTCATTATAGTCTCCAATTAAGATCCAAGCGAGAGATAAGTGGCCATAGTTAGACTTAGAAGCTAACAGATTGTGCCATAAATAACGCCTATCCCGCTCAAAATTAGAGGCGTAGATGGTTGTGCAGATAAACGAGGTACCAGAAGCAGTAATAGTAATGCCACAAGTGATGTGTTGAGAAATTTTATCCAAGATGTGGACCTGGACTACATCAGAGAAACACACCCAGATTTTCCCAAGATGATACAAATCATAGTTAGTAATAACTTTCCAGCCAGGGAGACAAGAGTTGAGAATGGGAAGACAACAATCTTCATGAACTCTAGTCTCAAGGAAACAACTAAAAACAGGGGAAAATTCACCAATTCACTTACAAACATCATGTTTGCGAGGGTTATTAAAACCACACACATTCCATCCAAAGAAAGAGGTCATTGCTTCCTAGTGGAAGCTCGTTTAGTGTCATAACCAGCAGCAACAATAGGAAGATCCAAAGATTTGTCAATAGGAGTGCGAGAAGACTTTCGAGTCCCTTTGGTTTTTGGACGAGAACTGTCAATACAAGCAAATTCTGAGACCTTTCCATCAACAACAATAAAAGATGAATCTGTCATGTTTGGGGAAGTTAATGACCGAGAGTCATCAACATGAAGAACGTTTATTAGATCAGTGGGATGAGATACTTTCTCCAAATCAGAAGTGTAAATTTCTGGAGTTTCCAAATCAAGGATTTCACCTTCTCCATGTAAGGTTTCCAAAATCTGAAAATGAGATGTAGAACGTGATACAAAAGATGTATTAAGATGTGAATTAGAAATAGTTAGATCAGGACTATTAAGAGTTGGAGAAACACGACCTGATTTTCTGATGGTGGTCCAGTCAATAGACTTGTGACCAACATCAGATTCCCGAGGAGAACGCTGGATCAATTGATCACCACCAATAGGCTTGAAATGGCAGCTACTGGGGATAAATCCTCAGGAATAGGTGCAGTATTCACCACATAAGTGGCAGTCAGACTCGAAGTATGAATGTCAGGTTTCAAAGATGAAACATGATCATTGGAGTCAACGGTAACAACCTGCAAATGATGGATTGAAGAGTCTAAGACTGGAGAAGAGCGAGAACAGTCCTCAGAGAGATGTCCCCATTTATGACAAGACTAACAGTGAGGAGGCAGCCAAGGATAAGAGATTATAATTTGAGATGCAGGAAATAAACCCTCAGCCATAGAGAGAAAAGTGGGAAGAGTTTTATCAAAATTCACTTCCACCAAAATACGAGCAATATCCAGTCTTAAGCATTTCTCAGTAGAAGGGTGAAGACGAACTGATTTGCCAATGTAGCTAGCAAGATAGTTAATACCCTTGTAAGATAATAGATAACCTGGAACATGAATATGATCAACCCAAATTAGGATAGAGATAAGCTCGATACTATGATTTGCAGATTCCGAAGACCAGTTTCGTATAATCAATGGCTTACACCAATATGCCAAAAACACCGGCGAAGAACACAAGCTCTGGTAGAATCATCATCAATACGAAAGATGATGGAAGTGGGACGAATGAAAGTTGCATCGATTTTCAAATCTTTCTTTGCGTTCTGCCTGATACGATTTACTGTAGCATGGACAGTCCCAATATGAGGAGCCTCTCCAATAAAATGACCAATCACAAAATTGGACCAAAGAGGAGTGGACTCAGTGATAACATCATCAGGAATAACAGCCGAGATAACACCATTAGAAGCCTCAAGAGTAATATCAAAAGCTATAATAGAACTTACAGACTTATGAGCAGCAGAAAGCCAAACTTTAGGCTTAAAAACCTTAGCAGGGGTAAGACCAGAATCAACAATCCGAGTAGGAGAAGATAAGGTAACCTTGACTAGAGAAGAGTCAGAAGTCACAATTGGAGCTACAGAGAAAACTTGGATTGGAGAAGAGTCAAAGCTAACAATCGGAGATGGAGCAGAAATTTTGATTGGAGAAGAGCCAGAGCGATGAAGCAGATCTGGATCAGAAACCTTTGATTGTGATAAAGCGGGAAATTCCAAATCAGATGAAAAAGGTAGATCCACGGAGGAAGAACCACCGATCTGCAGAGATACATCGGCCATAATGGCCGAAAAAAATGAAGAGGTTGCAAGAAAAGCCAAACCAAATCAAGAGAACACAAGATCCAAGGAAGATCAAGCAAAAAGAAGCAAGATCGGAGGAAATAATGTGCTGGAGAACAACAAGAACGCTGAAGAGAAGAGCTAAATTACGCCGGAGAAATGGAGAACGAACATCATAGAAACATCGGAGGAAAAAACCAAAATTACCAGAAAAATCGCCTTCTAGAGAGAGAAATCAGTTACGCGTCGCCATCACACGCTTACACCAAGTTTTGCAATTCTCCTCAAAACGTATTTTAAAATTTTGCTGTTGATAATTCTATTCTTGTATGTTTATATAATTAAGTTTTTAAAAAAACTAAATTCTAAAGTGTTATATATAGCCGAATATATCTAATAATCAAGCTTATTATGCAATAATCTAAACTCAATTCGAGCTGGATTTTAAAAACTAAAATCATGTACAAGTGAAATCAAAATGTTCAAAACTTGTTATATAGATGAAATCTGGTTTCTCAAAGTTACTATTTGACATGTCTATGATATGTGTCGAGCATATCTAGTTTTATGGTCGTCATCCTGTTTTTTGAGTCGGTTGGATATGAATTTTTCAGATTTCAATTCAATTATTATAACCAAAAACATGATAAATTCATGTTCTTACTGATAGTTAACTATTAGATTTTTTTATGTTAAACATTATTGGGTGATGGGCTTTAACTATAAATATAAGTGTTTGGTGCACTTTGATACCAAATGATTAGCTATAATATAAATGTATTCTAATATAGCTATTTGGGGAAAATATATTTAATGTTCAACAAAATAAACTACAATATCCTAAAGTAATGTAAATCTATTGTATATGATATGAAACGAAGATGCATGTATGGAATGCTCTCTTGTATAAATTATGACAAAAACAGAAAAATTGTGACTAGACAAAAGAAGAAGATAATATAAAATCTCTGTTAACCAATTAGTTATGTAATTAAATAAAAATAGGATAAGAATATTACAACGTCAAGACTCCATTGGCATACTGTACGACACTATACACATTCTTGTACCTAAAATGATATATTGGAGTTAAGCTAATTGATCTTTCACAAGAAAAAAATAAAAATAAAATAAGATGATAGAAGAAAAGAATAGACAAGAAATGAGTATGGAAACAAAACAATCTTTTTTGCTTGTTCCTTAATTAAATTGATAGTTAAATTCATGTTACAACATAGACAATTGGGTTGAAGAAGTGAACATGACCAAATATGAGATAGAACTGAGCATGAATGATAAAAAAAGCATTGAAAAAGATAACCGGTTAGTTGAACCAGTACCCGACATTTCATCGGTATAATCACTAAAAGAACTTGAACCGGTATTCCCTTCGGATCCAGTAGTAGTCCACATCCCAAGATTGTTATTCCTGTATAACCAATCAAAGACCCTAAATTAGCTCCAATTTGACTTTTGGGGGGTTAATAAGCAATGATTGTGAAAATAGTGGGGTGAAAAAGAAATAAAAGAAAAGAAAAAGGTTAAAGTTAAAGACAAAAGTAGAAGCAAACAAAAGTGAATACAGACATTTTAATATGGTTTGTGTGGGTATTGGTAAGATAAAAGATTCAAAGTGTTAAAACTGACAACTTTGTCAAAAAGAAAATTTGGCAAAGGAAGATAGATTTGTATGATCGGAAAAAAGAGTCCAAACCTGCCGCCGACTCCAAGAGCGCCAGAGTGAAATGTGATTTGGTCGATGAAAGAGGCAGATTTAGGCTCGACGCTATAGGCTTTCTCATACCTCATCTCTGCACCTTCTCCGGATGCTACAAAGAAGGCTCCGTTCACCAAAATGTCTCCCTCCGATCTCCAATTCCATCCTTTCCAATCTCCGTCCGGCGTTTCCACTCTCTTAGTCACCTAATAAAAACATATATGTGGAAATATCGTATAAATTTGTATAACTCAAAAAAGTTGAAATTATGGGAGTTTTACGAAAAGAGACTATTTTTGGAAATTTTGAAGAAAAGAAAAAAATGTATAATAATGTTTACGGAATTAGACATAAAATACTAAAAGTAGGATCCCAAATGAAAGAAGAAACATATTCTATAATTTTCTAAAATGAGAAAACGGATTCAGACAAATTTGTAAACACTACTCAAAAGCTTTTTCTTCAAATTTTCCTAAGATTAAGTAGTTTTTCTTTTATAATATAATTATACCTTCACAAAACAAAAGACATTATTGTTATCATTCTGGATTTGTCAAATAACATAAAATTGAGCCAACCAACTTTTTCGAATCATGTGGGGATTTTAGAGTTACCTCTTTGGCGTTGGGATTGGTAGGGGCGGTGTAGCGGTTACCCTGACTATTAATAGTCGGGTTACCACTACCACCAATGGCATACATTTCCCATTGTGTAAAATCGTTATTAACTACGTGAATATATCCACGTCGACATCTTGGCATCCTTTGTATCAATTTCTCCCCAAAGTGATTAAACGCAATTGTTACCTAAATCATCACACAAACATAAGCATCAAAATAGGAATTAGTAAAGGACTAGTATATGATTAATAAGTGTGTGAGAGAGACCTGCATGCCACTGTCCGGCTCGTAGTGGTCGCTATGACCAAGAAGCATGACTTCATTGTGGTGAGAGAAGAAATTGTTCGATATTGTGATTCCTGTGGACCCCATCACTGCATCTATCAGACCATCTTTACATCTCGATAAAGAACAATGATCGATCCATATGTCCTTTGATCCGAAGATGGAGATACCATCACCGTCCGATTTCGTTCTGAATCCGTAGTGTGTTGGACTTGACCTCACATTAGTATTCCCTAGCGTGGACAAACACACAATTTCAGAATGCTTTTATGAGTAAGCCAATCAATGCTATTTCTAGACGGATAAAACATTAAATTTTTTATTACTTTTATGAATAATCAATAATTGCTGATAAATTTAAAACATGTTTGCGTGTGAAAACACCAATGAATGAGAAGGAAAATAAGTTTACAAAGGGGACCTACAAAAATAATTCGGGCCACAACAATAATTTTCTAAAGGAGAATATATTTTAAATAAAAATAGAAGATTTTATAGTATTGATTTTGGATTATAATTAAAAGATTGACAAATGTGAAAAAGAGTTACCGGATGCGTAACAATGGTGGATATGAATGTTGTGAATGATGACATTGGAGACATATTGAAGAGTGATGCAACCACCACCAACAATGTGAACATTAGCTCCTCTTCCATCAAGTGTCTTGTAACTATTGAAGATTAGCTCTTCCTTTAATTTTATCATCATGTTGCTTGGGAACACTATCCACAATGGCTCTACTTGTATCACTCCGTACCTGTCACCACATTTTTAGCTGTTCTTGTTAATTTATCTTCTATTTTGTTATAACCATTTTCACATTATAAAACCACTTTTCTTTGGCTTTTATAAAAGATTCACACAAATTTTACAAGGTCCCATGTGCAATGATACATTTATGTTTGTTTTATTATAGCTGTGTATTCTCTAATTTTACTACATTTTCACTTCAAGGAATAGTTTTAGAATTAGAATGTAGGGACACCAATTTATAAACATCGTAAACCTTGCATTTTTAGGTTCTAAAGGATTTTGTATGGGTGCTTTCAAGGATAAAAGCAGTTTAGTTAGGGTAGTTGAGACACTTTCCACAAAATAAAGGGTTTATTTGGAAATTTACTGTGTAGAAATTTCAACAAGTGGGATTGAAAAAGTCGTACATTGGTGTGGGTCATGTGAACAAGAGATGACAAAAGAGAGAGAAAACAAAAGTAACTGTGAAATAGATAAAACGAAGCTTAAACAGAATCTTATTGTGAAAGTGTATAGGTAGGGTTTTTAGGGTTGTAATTTTTAATTAAAGTGTATAACGACTTTAAAAATCTTCTTAAGCTCATAAATGAGTATTAAAGATCATATCTTTGTCCTTGAACCAAATAAAAAGACAACAGATTTTTGTCTATTTGTCAAAAGATTGTTTAAGACTTTCCTATGTAAAATCCGGTTTAGTTGCTTAACCAAAAAATGTACCTAAGAGTGCCCGGTCTAGGTTCGACGACATCATCGTCGGAAGAGTCAGTAACGAAGTAAAACCGACCGCCTTTGCCTCCCAAAGCGTACTGTCCGAACCCGATTCCACAATCTGCTAGACCTTGTCGATTATTAGGCCAGTTTGGGTCACATTTCCAACAGTCATCGATTGGGTTACCGGTAAAGCACGGGTTCGAACCAACTTGGTCCGTCGTGTCCAGAGCTTGACGCCTTGATAAAGACGCATTTACTCTCCTGTGAAATAGTTCAAACCGAAATGTTACAGTTGGTACGGTTTAACAATACCGGAGATTTAGAAAGCAGAGAACAGACCATAACAAAAGAGTACAGAAACAGAACAAGCCAAGATTCACAATAACACACAGTAATAGCTTGGTAAATGTAGATCCAGAAGAAGCAATGCAGTATATGTACCTATGAACATCAAGAGCGACAAGT
The DNA here is from genome assembly GCA_900406405.1 of Lepidium africanum. NCBI lineage: Eukaryota > Viridiplantae > Streptophyta > Magnoliopsida > Brassicales > Brassicaceae > Lepidium > Lepidium africanum. The sequence goes on along the minus strand of OVAX01001841.1, from coordinate 18,727 downwards.
TCAGGGTCAGGATGTGGTAAGAGAAGGAAAGTTCTGTTGAGTATGGCGAAACCCAAGTGTGGAAGAAATATAAAAAGAAAGAAAAGTACAATGCAGCTTCTTTGAAGCATGGTTAGTGAAGAAACAGATAATTTTAAGGTTTTTGGTTGGTTAGAAGAGGGGGAAGAAGAGCGTTAAGACAAGACTAGTTCTTCTTCTTCTCTCTACTTACTGACCAGTGTTTCGTGAGTGGCTTTTTACAGTGTGTGTGTTTTGCTTTTGTAATAATGGCTTTCTTGGCTTTTGTAGTTTTATCTTTCTTTGTTCTTTTTTTGGAGAGAGAAAGAGAGTGAAGGTTGTTTTCCACTGACAGTCTCGAGGACTGAGAATCTGCTTGTCTCGAGGAAACGGTCTACTATTATTTTTCATTTGAAGCTCCACTTTTTATATAAGTTTTACGTAGATACACTCACATCATATACGGATATCCATAACAGATTCAACAAAGGGTTTTCCAATATTTGAATCTCTTGTCAAGTTTTCAGTGATATAACATTATCATATATGTTGAAATGTTAATGTGAAATTTGGTTGAATTCCTTTTAATTTTTTGTTCTGTCAACAGTTGAATCGATTAGAACATTTCCATCAGTAACGGTATATTTGGATGTGAAATTACACAAATATTGATGTTTCAGTGTTCTATTTTTTTAACAATTTTGATAAATGCAAATTAGTTTTTTAACTAAATAATTATAAATTACATAAAATTACACTAAATCAATTATAAATAATAATAAATGAAATATATATTTTTCTTTGGTCAAAGATAAATGAAATATATTATATTAACTAATAGTTTGTATAAAGTAAAATCTTAAATTAAGTCAAAAAAATTACAACTAACATTTTATATAACTAAAATTAACATATCATGTTAATAATGATTTTGAAATAACCACAATTAAAATTTTGTAATAGTTATAATTAAAGTTTAATACAGTTACAATTAAAATTTATATTAACTAAGAACTCAGACCGCGCGTTGTCGCACAGTAACTCATATTTATAAAAAACAAATTTATAATTGTTTGAATTAACACAAATATAAAATTTTAATACAATATGATATTTTAACTTATACTATTAGATGATATACAAGTCAGACTTTTTTAAAAAATCTAACATTTAAGATATAACAAATTGATACATTCTTTTGAAAACAAATTATATATATAAATATATCAAAAAATTAGAATAAAAATTATTACCTTGAACACACGTGTAAAAGACAATGAAAATAGTTAAGATTGCTTCGAATACTGTTAACTTTTGGTTGAAATACAGTTCTAACTTATATTGTTACATATACATAAACTAAATAATACAAAAGACACAAACTTAAATTGTATTTCTCCATAATTAGTACAAGCAAAAGTGTACCATGTCTTTTTTGAATTAATTTTTATCTTAAAGTAAAATGATAGAATACCGACACGTGTTAGAACTCATTTTATATGAATTCATAAAAACTGAAAAATAAATTGATAACTAAATTTTAAATTCTAAAAGGAATAAATATAGATTTTAAAAAGTGTGATCATTAAGAAAACACTAAAAAATGGCATACAAATTATATATATCGATATGAGATTGTTTTACATAACCATCAAAGTGAGAGAGAAATACACTAATACCGCTAGTTCGATTTTTAGGGGCACTTTCTATAATAGGTATAAATATATTCTAAAAGATGTGATTAAAAAGATGTCATGAAAAGTCACAACCCTATATCGCATATAAAGCTATTTGTTGGCAAAAAATGCATTTATTCTAAATGAGAATTTACAAATAAATAAACACAACTATAAATGAAAAAATATGAATAAAAAGACACATTAAAAACTTACATATAAATAGTCACAACCGTATAAAAGATAACCAATGATAGAAGTTACAATTATATATAAAAGACATTTCAAATGTAAAACATAAATACCTACTAACGGTGATTACATATATTTTGTTAATAGTAGTTGGTAAAACATAAATCTATTATATTAAAAGAAGATGTAATTACTAAAAATTACAAAACATAACTTTTATTTGTAAGATATTACAATAAATACCATTACAAAATTATAACACATATTTTACCCAATTTATTAATAAATCATTCATAGTTGTCACACATATAAACAAAATTTGGGCCCTTACAATTAATTAAAAATTTTAAAGATAATCCATAATACAACAGCCTTTTTTAATGACATAAAATTACTAACATGATCTACATATTATATCATACTAACAATAATATGCTTATGTTGTTTCGGTCAAAAAGAAATAATATAGTTATATATATTTAAGAATTTATTCAAGTTTAATTATGTTTTAAAAATCAAATTAAACATACAAAGAATCTCCCTCTCAATTTAGATAATAATAAACATATTTTTGTCATTTAAGTTTTATGAAACATATTTCTTATATACATAATATATATATATATAAATCGTTTAAACGTAAGTCTCATTTTTATTTCATTTGTTTCTAATATATTTAGCGTCTATTGTATATTTATCATATATCTTTAGTTATATAACTAAAAAACGTATGTATAATTTTTTTTGTCAACACTAGACCACAACTGATCGATTCATTAGCCAAGTTCTTATATATTTTTATTATATAAGCTTTATGAAACTTATTTTTATACATATAACATATATGAAAAACGTTTATATATATATATATATATATGTCTCATTTTTAATATATTTAGTATATTTTTAATATATTTATCATACATCTAAATTTTTAAAATTCGAATTACATTTTTGAATGTTGACCACTATTTTTTGGTTGTTTATATATATTACCATATATCAAACTAAATATCTTAAAAACTATAATATTTGAATTACAGTTTCAAAATTTTGACCACAAAAATAGTTTATTATAATATATTTAAAATAAAATTAAAATTAGATTCAATTCATTTGTAGAAAATTTTAGAATAAATAGTAATTCTTTTATTTTAAAATTTATAAATAATTTCAAAATAAAAACTAATTAAAATATCTTACTTCTTTAATTTTTTTTCTTTTTAGTGGCTTAAAATTACTAACATGGCCTATGTATTATGTTATTGTGATAATAATATACTTATATTATTTATAACACATATATTTAAGAATCTATTCAAGTTTAAATATCTTTTAGAAATTAAATTCAATATATAAAAAACCTCTTTATGAATTTACATAATACAAAACCAAATTTTAAAGTCAATATAATCTGAAAATATCATTCTAACTTATCAGCATAAATTAAGAAATTTTTTTATTTATTATTAAAAACTCTAATAAGTTACCACATTACCTGGGTATAAAGAATGTGTACACTATCATGTCAACCACACTAGGTTTATTTTCTCAAAAGTTGTTTATTTAACTAAAATTAGTGATATCAAACCATTTAAATCATCCTGTATATTCAAGTTAAATTATTGCATTCTTAGAAGCGACACAACCAACACTCGAGATATAATTGAGATGATTGAGTGGTGCTTTTGTAAGTTTTTTTTTCCAACATAACTTATTAGAATGAAGTAAATAAGAGAGTCAATGTTAAGAACATAATAACAAAAACGTGATTCCTGGAAAGCTCTCTAACACTGCGAGTCCGGAAATCAGCTTTCCAAGACAACTTCTATAAGTTTCAAATTTTACTAGATCTTTTTTTTTCGACAAATTTTACTTGATTCAAATATGACCACAAGTAATAATTTAATTCTATTTTTTATATATTTATTAAATGACTACATATTAAATAATATACATATTTACAAATTATTATGGCTAATTTTCTTACCGAGTATAAAGTTAATATAAAATTTTTACTTTTAGTAATATTTAATTTAACATTTTATTTTACTATAAAACTGCATTGGTGCGGGTTAGAACCTAGTTCTATTTAAGGTAAGAAATCAAGGATTATTAAAACTAAAGCTTAGATCCAAGGTTATCTATAACTTTGGTCAATAATTCATTCTCTGTTTTCTTTTCTCTAGAAAAATATACGAATTCGAACATCAAAACAAATCTAATGTTTATTTTGTCTTTATGGATTGTGAACAATATTAAAAATAAAGGCTACATGATTTTAATACCCTAAAAAAAAGGTCACACGATGTATAAACGTCTTAAACAAATAGAAAACTTATTAGTGAAGCGATTTAGTTAGTGAAATTATAATGAGAAGGATTTTGCAGTTATTTTCGATTTTTGAATTTTGTAAAATATGTTTAAAAAGATAGAATAACAACACTCAGTATAACACAATTTCGGATTCATACCTTCAAAAATAAAAGGATATAACAACAATACTCAGTAGAATACAATTCTAAATTCAACAAAACTAATTATGAAAATAGATTTCTAGAATGGGTATAAATAGATTTCAAAATATGTGATTAAGATGTCATGAAAAGTCACAACCTTATATTGCATATAAAGACATTTGTTTGCAAAAAAATGTATTTATTCTAAATGAGAAGTTTAAAATGAATAAATACATCTATAAATGAAAAAATATGAATGAAAAGATACAATAAAAACTTACATATGAATAGTCACAACCGTATAAAAAATAACCAATGATAGGAGTTATGATTATATATAAAAAATATTTGAAACGTAAAATGTAAATACCTACTAAAGGTGGTTACATATATTTTGTTAATAGTAGTTGGTAAAATGTGAATTCTATTGAAAGTAAGCAATAAAGGAAGATAAAAACTATGGCTTAGACCCAAAGTTATCTATATCCTTGGTCAATAATTTGTTCTATGTTTTCTCTTCTCTTGAAAAATATACATAATCAAACATCAAAACCAATCTGGTGTTTATTTTATTTTATGGATTGTGAACAATATCGAAAATAAAGGCTACATGATTTTGATACCAAAAAAAAAGGTCACACGATAAATAAACATCTTAAACAAATAAAAAATTTACTGGTAAAGTAATTTAGTTTGTGAAATTATAATGAGAAGGAGATATATTTGAAGTGATCTTCAGTTTTTGAATTTTGTAAAATATGTTTAAAAATATAGAATAACAACACTCAATAGATTACAATTCCGAATTCATCAAAACTAAAAGGATAGAACAAATTATAGATTCAACAAAACTAATTATTAGAAAAAAAATTCTAAAGCGGATATAATAAATAGATTCCAAAATGTATGATTAAAAAAATGTCTTGAAAAGTCACAACTCTATATCGCATATAAAGGCATTTGTTGGCAAAAAATGCATTTATTTTAAATGAGAAGTTACAAATATATAAACATAACTATAAATCAAAAATTATGAATAAAAAGACACAATAAAAACTTACATATGAATAGTCACAACCGTATAAAATATAACCATAAAAAAACGTTTTATGGAAAGACACGATTAAAAAAACACAACAGTAAATCGCCCTTATTGAGATTGTTATTATTATATAGATTAGAACATTAAACCCAATCTATAGTCAATCCCTTCAAACACTTAAACTCCAAACAATATCATATGAGACAATTATGACTATCTGGAATGAAACTCAGATGGTAAATTTAGTGAAATTAATATATTCGTTTAGTAACAAAAGTATAATATTATCCCTCATGAGTTTTTCAATAATTGTTTTGGAGAAAACTAACTATGTACGGGTATTCGAGTCAAGTTTCTTTAGGTTTTGTATTCAAGTATTTTTATCCAAATATTTATTAAAATTTTAAAACTAATAACAATTTGATTTTAAAAAAAGTTAAAAGCACCATCTAAGACTACAAAAAAAAAAGAAAAGCCGATCTACTCCCTCTTCGGTCGCTGGTGCTTGCCACTGGTGGCCGGAGGAGGGATCCCGTCGTTCTTTTCCTTCCTCTCCTCTTATCCTAGCCCATTATCTTCTTCTTCAGCCAACAGAGGTTTGCTTATGTCATTTTTCTGTTGCAGGTTGTGGTTTTTTTCAGTGATGTCGCAGTGGCTCGTCGGCAAAGGCTGGAAGAGGAGACGGCGGTTACAGATCTAGAGGACAAATTCATTTTTTGTAGGATTTAATGCCTCCTCCACTGGTGAGTCCTAGTCTTTGGTTGTGCTGGTTCCGGCGAGATTAGCAGTGGCAAGATTGTGTATCGTTGCTGTGATGCCGGCGAGAAGGTGAGAATGGAGAGGGTACCGTGGTTTGCCCGATGAGTAAGCGAATCACTCTCGAGGACAAGTGATATGTCCTTCATTTGAGCATTCGACGCCGTCGTCCTCTTCTAAGTTTCCGGATTAGATCCACCGCACTCGAGGATGGGTGGTGATCTTGGTTTGGATTCCGAAAGGCGGAGCTCTCCTACTCTCTTTCGCTCTGATTTTGCTTCTTTGGGTTTCTCTTTTTAGCGCTTAGTGTCTCGGCGGTTCTCCAGCAGCTTCTGATGGTGGCGACAACACTTGGATCTCTATTCTTATCTTTCTCCGATGGCAACTCAAGATCCAAATCATGGCGGCGAGTTGCCTCCCCCTCCTTGCAAACTAGGGTTTCTTAGGTGAGAAAGAATTGGGCTTAAGTGGGCTTTAGCAAGTTTTTCTTTAGGCCCGTTAAGATTTATTTTGGACTTTCTCTTGATTTTCTTTTTTACGTGTCTGTGTTTGTTTTTGCACAGGTACCCGGGTTAGGTAAGGATTTCTCTCATCATTTCACTGGTTTTATTAATACTTACCCTGCAAAACATTAGCTTTTTCTCATTCTTAGGATTCGAGAGTTTTAAGGGTTAGTTTAAAGTCAGTTTTGTTTGATTTTGTATTCCTTTACCTTTTCATCATTTGTAACTCCGTTCGAATAATATTGCCGTTGACAAAAAAGAGAGTTAAAAGCCAAAATTTAAGAAAATATACCGAATATCTATTTGGTTTGGATTCGGGTTCGGTCTTCTGAATACATAAATTTATGATTCATTTGGATATTCAGTCGGGTGTAGATTGGTTTAGTTCCCCTTAATTCATATCGATTTTAATTATAATTTTAGATTTTATGTACAGACTAATCATAATTATATCTTAATTATATTACACATTCATGTATTAGTTACATCAAAAATAACAATTAAGTTACACAATATCACAAAAAGAAAAAGACAATTAAATTACATGCAGATAACCATATATAAAAACGTATAGGAAAAAGTAGAGAGAAAAAGTAGAATAATGATTCAAACCAAAAAGAAGCAACCAATCCAGATTAAATTTTCACGTTGATAAAACTGTAAGCAATCTTTCTTACTTTCAGAAGTTTTCTCCACATCCAAGAGCCATTTCCACTGTCCTTTACGTCCCAAAAAGAAGAATAACGCATAAGATAGTGACGAGTCCAAGACACCTGTAAAGATCAAGGGGAAAATAAGAGACGCCAAATCAGATGCAAGTTAAAAACACAAGAAGTGAGACAAAGAGATCTAACACCAAGACCACCTTCACATTTGGGATAACAAATCTCAGCCCCAAAAACTTTAGATGTAATATTGGGATTACTAGACCAAAGAAAGCCACACAAAGACTCTCAATGTCTGTTAAACAACTACTAGGAAGCTTAAAAGTGGAATACCAAAAATTGGTAAGGCTGAAAATTACAGACTTAATGAGCTGCAATCTTTGAAAAAATGATAAGGTCTTTGAAGACCAAAAGATTATGCGAGATCGAATCTTATCCAATAAAGGTTCATAGTCACTTCTAGTCATTAAAACCAGTCCCAAATATTTAATAGGAAGGGTTCTAAAGGTAATACCCGCATCAGTAATACAAGAAAGGAAAGCAGAAAAAACACATCCAGCAAAGAAAATTGTAGATTTTAACATACTAATTCGCAAACTAGAGAGATTACCAAAATCCTGCATCACTTTAATAACCCCTTGAAGAAACCGAGTAGACCCATCTGTAAAAACGAGAATGTCATCCACAAAGATGAGATGAGTAACGATAATGTCTTTGCAAAAAGGGTGAAATCCAAAATCTGAATGAAGAGCTGCTCGGTTAACCATTCTAGATAGCAAATTATTTGTAATCATATACAGATAGGGCGAAAGAAAGCATCCTTGGTGAATGCCTATAGCACTCGAGAAGAAACCATTGAGCTCTCCATGAACTAGAACTGAAAAAGAGGTTGTAAATATGCAAATATAATTAGAAATACCTTCAGCTTCGAAAACAACATAAGAGTAAGGAAATAGTCTCAGCCAATCTGCATTAACAAGAGCTTTATCTAGCTTCTTACCCACATGATCTACAATTCTTTTATTCCACCGAGTAAAGATAGGGCCTTTGAAGGACTGATCAGTTAAATCACATCCCGAAACAAAATTAAATTCAGAAACTGCTAAATACCTATTTGATAACAAGAATAATAAGAAGAACGAGAGTGCTCGCTGGAAGAGATAATGACGTTGAAATCACCAAGTAGAATCCATGGCTGAGAAAGATGAGTATAAGAAGAATGAATAGAAGATAATTCCTGCCATAAAGATCTTCTATCTTGCTTAAAGTTAGAAGTGTAGATTGCTGAGCAAATAAAAGAAATTCCAGAAAAAGCAGTAGTGACACCACAAGAAATATGTTGAACAAATTTACCAAAAAGAGTAGCAGACACATCATCAGATGAACAAAACAAGATTCTTCCCAACCGGTGGTGATCATAATCAGAGATAATATGCCAACTAGGGAGGGAAGAAGACATCACATAGTTACACATGTTCTCAGCTACACGAGTTTCAACTATATAACCCAAAGACAACTTCTGGTCCAAAATCCATTTTTTCAAAACCAAATGCTTACGCGGTTGATTAAAACCACGCAAGTTCCAGGAAAAAAAAAGATCATTGCTTTCTAAAGGAAGCTTTTCTTGAGTAATTGCTAGCAACATGTAAGAAATCCTTGGATTTGGCAATAGGAGTGCGAGCTGACTTCCGAGTACCTTTGAGTTTGGAACGAGCAATAATACCAAGACTAAGTTTCACTGAAACTGATTCAACATCAGAATTAGATTTCCGAGAATCTTTAAGTTTAGAACAAGCAACTGTACAAAGACTAGGTTCCGCTGAAATTGAATTAGCACCAAAATTAGAGTTATGAATAATTACAACCAGAGGATTAGTTGACACATTAGAAGCAGCAGCTAAGGAGCAAAGCTTTAAATTGCTATTCATTTCAATGATCTCGCCCTCTTCATGCTGGTTATCCAAGACCTGAAAGTAAGATGGAGAACCTGACATAGAAGAGGCATTAAGAGATGGATGGAGATAGGAAGGGCAGAATTTGTAATAGTAAGAAAGGTACGACCTGGATTTCAGATGGTGGTCCAGTCAATAGACTAAGAACCATCATTAGATTACCTAGGAGAATGCTGGATCAATTGATCACCACCAGTGAGAATAGGATCAACCACTGGGGATAAGACCTCAGATAAAGTGACAAAAGGCTTCGAAGAAGCAATTGTCAAGTCCATCGAAGGACGAACAAGAGCTACTTCCAAAGAATGATCATGCTCGGTAGGAGGAGACATAGAAGTCTGCAAAAGATAAGCTGGCAGTTCAAAAACTGAACTGGATTGAGATGGGGTAGAGCATTCTTTGGAGATATGACCCCACTTATGACACAAATCACAACGAGGAGACAATCAGGGGTATGAGATTATGATTTGAGAGGCATAATATATATCTTTAGGTACAGACAAAGAACAAGGCAGATCACTGTCGAGATTCACCTCAACTAGCACATGGGCTACATCGAGTCGTAAACATCTTTTAGTAGAAGGGTGAAGCTTGATTGGTTTCCCAATATGATTGGCTAAATAATTGATACCCTTGTAAGAAAAAAGATAACCATGCACATGCACATGATCTACCCAAATAGGAACAGAATGAAGCACAAAACTATTAGTAGCAGATTCTGGAGACCATTTTTGGACAACTAATGGTTTATCACCAATATACGAAAACCACCGGCGAAGGACATGAGCTCGGGTAAGAGCATCTGCAATGCAAAAAATGACTGATGTATGACGAATGAAAGTAGCATTGATCTTCAAGTCTTTCTTAGAATTTTGCCAAATACAATTGACAGTAGCATGGACAGTACCAATGTGAGGAGCCTCACCAATAAAATGGTGAATCACAAAGTTACTCCAAAGAGGAGTGGAATCAACAAGAATATCATCAGGATTTGAAGAAGTGATAACACCATTACAGACAACATGAAAGATGTTATAGGATGTAACAGATTCAGCAGTCTTACTAGCAACAGACGACCAAGCCTTAGGTTTAGGAGCCTTTGATGGGGAGAGATCATAAGGACCAAAAAAAACTGGAAAATCAGATGAGGCTAGAGCAAAATTCACATTCAGAGAAGGAGAATCTTGGATAATTGGAGTAGAAACCGAGATTGCAGGAAGGATTGATGCTCAAACAAGCTCAATAGATACAATCTGAGAAGATGGAATAATTCCCGATGCAGGCAAAGGATGATTAGTAGGAGAAGAGGTCCTCGAGTGAGACAATTTGGGGAATACCTGATCCGAAGAAAGAGGTAAATCCATGGAAGACGAACCAAAATCCGAAGAGGCGAAAAAATTCCGACATATGGCCAAGAGATCACCAAGCACCCAGCAGAATAAGAATCCAATCAAAGAAGAGATCGAGAGACTAAAAGAGAAAGCCAACTTCGTAAAAAGCAAAAAAAGATCAATCAGTAGCAAAGAAGAGCTGAAAAAGAGAAAGATCCAAATATGTAATTCCTTTAGATATTCATTTTTACCATATTCTCACCCGAATTCGATTTGAAAGAAACGTGTAACTCACATTATAGAATTTTGGCTTTCGATTGTAATTTGTAAATCAAGTTTCTATACTAAAAAAATAGAATCTTATTTCACATGGCGAATTCTATTTTTATAGGTTTTGGGTTGTTATAAGTTGGCGTTGGAAAGGTTATTTTCAGTCCTTACTTCCTGTTACGTTATAAACTTAAAATGATGAATGTGCAATCAGTTTGGCTGTTGTTTTAATAAAAGTTTTCGTGCTCGTTTGCTACTAGTTCGTTTTATCATTAATATTTTATTTAATTGAAACAAAGCTTTTTATCAATTGTACATGAGTTTGTTTTCTTAGTTTCCCGTAAAAGCTTGTGAATATATATATATATATATATATGGCGTGATTGTTGGATTATTATTAAAGTTGATGCTAGGTTACTAATGTACGCTAACTGTAGGGTTTAATAACGTAATGTTAGGCGACATCTTTGGAGAATAAAAACAAACATAAAATAGATATAAAGATAAATACTTTGCCTCCTCAAATGTCCAATAAGATCATTGTTTATCAATCATAATGTCCAAAAAGGTCATTGCTTGGATTATTTTCTACCAACGATGAAATTAGTTAAGGAGTTCATTAAAACGCCTACATTACGTAAAGTTATCTTCTTTTATTAAATTTTGTAAGAATTGCTTTTTCGATCAATCATTAAGTCTACAAAATTATCTATAACCTAAATGTTCTAACTGGAGCACATAAAACTTAAATTCACTATTTGGTGTCTAATTATATTATGGCACACCAACTAGGGAACTTACTTCTTTGCGTAGTATACGATTCTAAATTTTTATTTTCAAATAGTACAATATTCATAATTTTACAAATTAGATTTAGAATTACGTACTTCTTCATTGTAAATATTTATATTTTTTAAGAGTAAATAAAGTATTTTTAGACTGCTATAATAATAATATCAGATTAGTGTTTTTTACATTTATGTTAATGTTTTTGACAATCCTAAAAACTAGCCCTGGGCATATCGAGATTTCCGTCTCTTTTTGTTCCGTTTTCGTATCTTTCGGGAATTAAAAATTCTAATTTTTCGTTCGAGTCCAAAAATAATATCCAAATGGGTAAGAGAAAGGGTTCGAGAATTTTATAAATTCCCATTGAATATTTGTTTATGTTAACAAAAACATTAAATATATTGGATTCAAATATTAAATAATTAAGATCAAACCCTTAACAATATTTAAGTTAAATTTTCACAACTTTACAATAAATACAAACATTTACTAGTATTTTTGGTAAAAAGTGGTAATGTTGGTCATTTAATTACAAATCCTAACACTGTAATTTTGTATTTTTTGTGTATTGTACATTGATATATTTTTATATAAATCTATTTTGGTTATATTGATTATATAATTTATAATAATACTCTTAATTTTTTTATTGCTCGTTTTTTCCAAACTATTTCCTGTACTTGTACCACAATTTCCCGATTTAGTAAGACTTTGAGAATAGTTCAGAGAGTAAATTTTGAGTATCAAAAATTTATGTATGGTTCCCCATTCCCAAAATTTACATCCTATTCTATAGCTGAAATTGTTTGGAAAGTAAATCTAATTTTCTGAAATACCCATACTTGTGATTTCCTGCCCTGTTTTTTCGTTATGCCCACACTGTAAGCCAAATCAATAAAACCTATCAAGCAACATTTCGACAAGGCCCAAGTTCGAAGCCCATCAAGTACAATTCTTCTCCCTTATCGGCGACAAAACAGAGTTTTGGAGGCGTAATCGTACAACTTAGTGTGTCTCCTACAACAAGCACAAGAGAAATTAATGTAAAATGAATCACTATGCACAACAAGTTCTATATTCTCTCTTCTGGTTAATTCACTGCTTCACCATTGTTAATTCTAAAATAATCTCGTCTTCTCTATAAAAGAAACTCTTTTGTAACTCAAAATTATCAAGTGAAAATAGTACAAAATTAAAATCGTTCTTTGAAATTCTCATGGTATCAAAGCCACTTTGAAACCTTAACATGTCCATCAAAGGTGGAACAAGGTGTTCAACTTGACCCACCGAATCCATATCCTTTCCCAAGCAACATACATGTCGTAAGTTCAGTTACACTAAAGGTAAATGACACAAATTATCTATTGTGGAAGATCCAGTTCGAATCTCTCCTATCTAGTCAGAAGCTTCTTGGGTTTGTCAATGGAGGAATAATGGCTCTAGCTCTCAATCATCCTTACAATGAAGCTTGGGTTTCCACAGATAAGCTAATATGCTCATGGTTGTTTGGTACACTATCTGAAGAAATGTGAAATAGGCAGATTGGACCAAATCACGGTAGAGGAGGTTACTTTACAAGGGGAAGAGGTTTCCTTCAACAACTATCATCAACAAATCAGTCTAAATCAGACTGAGGAGAGACCAACTTGCTAAAATTGTGGTCGATATATATGGACGTTTTGCTGTCAAATGTTACAACATGTTTGATAAGAACTATCAAGGTGGTAATTCTCATCCTAACTATCAAGATATTTCCTAATTCTCCTCACTATATCACTATGAATAAGAGCACCAATTCCCGTGTGTGTGAGATTTGCTAGATGGAGAAAAATTCAAAATTACAATTTTTTATTGACGATTATTCAAGATATACTTGGTTCTATCCATTGAGACTTAAATCTAAATTCTTCTATGTATTTGTTGCTTTCCAAAGACTTGAGGAAAATCAATTAAATACAAAAATCAAGGTGTTCTAAAGTGATAGAGGCGGAGAATTCAAAAGTAATCAAATGAAACAACACTTATCTCACAACGACATCTAACATCCTATCTCCTATCCGTATACTCCTCAACAAAATGGAATATTGGAGAGGACATATCGACATATAAGAGAACTCGGTCTTGTTATACTCTACCATAGTCATACATCGTTGTATCACTGGGTTGAGGCTTTCTATTACGCCTCGTTTATCTCCAACTTGCTTATGTCATCTGTCTTGAAAAACTTAAGTCCACAAGAAGTGTTGTTTCATCAGAAACCAAATAATGCTTCACTGCGGGTATTTGGTTCAGCGTGTTATCCACATTTACATCCTTATAATGCTCACAAACTCGAACAACGTTCTCTTCAATGTGTCTTTCTCTGCTACACACCTCAATACAAGAGTTATCGATGTCTTTACCTACCCACCGGCAAAGTATATATTTTATGCCATGTTGTGTTTGATGAATCTTTGTTTCCTTTTACATCATAATATCAACAACTGATCCCAAAGTATGAAACTCCTCTTCTCAAAGCTTGACAATAAACTTTACCAACGGTTCTGTTGCCACAACCAATTACACCACCGCCTCTACCACAAGCTCCATACATTCAGCCAAGAAAAAGGTTTGATATTGAACCAGATTTCAATCCCGCTGAATTTTCTGCATGAGCAAATGAGTCTTCGACACAATCAGATGTTATTGCAACTGAATCTCAATCACCTGAACAATTTGATTCCCCTTCTAATGCTTCAGAATTAGTAGTCCCAACAAGCGAGCCCTTACTCAATTCTCATCCCATGACAACATGATCAAAGGCATGCATTATTAAGCCTAATCCAACGTATGTTCTTGTTGTTTCAAAGTTTCATGTCACAGTACCTAAATGAATACCTCAGCCTTGAAACATCCAAGCTGGAATCAAGCTGTATCGAATGAGATTAGCACAATTCACATGCTTCACACATGGAATTTAGTTCCACCTACAACCAATATGTATGTCCTTGGATGTAAATGGGTGTTCAAACAAAGCTCAAACCAAATGGGTCTCTAGAAAAACTCATAGCTAGGCTCGTCGCCAAAGACTATGATCAAGATGAAGGTATTGATTACTAAGAAACATTTAGTCTGGTTGTACATATAGCCACAATTCATCTTGTATTAAACGTTGTTATTGCCAAAGATTGGTCTATCAAACAACTCGATGTGTATAATACTTTCCTCCATGGTGAACTAAGTGAACCAGTCTTTATGCATCAACCACCCGGGCTCATTGATCCAACTCATCCCTCACATTTATGTCGATTAACTAAAGCTCTCTATGGTCTTAAGCAAGCCCCAAGAGCCTAGTTCGATACGTTCAACTTGGTTCTCTATGCATCAACCACCCGGGTTCATTGATCCGATCCATCTTTGTTCACCTTTCAAGAACATGGAAAAACTTTGGCACTTCTCTTGTATGTGGATGACATTTTTCTCATTGTTTTTATCAGATATTGTTACAAGAACTTATCCTCTCTCAATCAACAGTCTTAATGAAAGACTTGGGTCCACCCAAATATTTCCTTGGTGTTGATATTGAAATTTATGACAAGGGTTATTTCATCACCAAACTGCATATGCAATAGATATTCTCCATTAAGCACAAATGTCTGATTGCAATGTCATGCCAATGCCACTGCCTTCTCAGCTAGATAACCTTGATCAAGAAACATTCTCGGAAACCACATATTTTCGAAGTCTTGCATGGACTTCAATACCTCATGATCACGCGTCCAGACAGTCAATTTGATGTCAACTTCATATGCCAAAGAATGCATTCACCCACTATTTCTAATTTTGGCTTCCTCAAACGAATACTCCACTATGTCAAATGTACTCGGAATCATGGTTTTTATATCAATTGGGATTCAATTCTATCTCTCTCAGCTTATTGTGACAGTGACTGAGCGGGTTGTCAAGATACACGTTGCTCAATCACTGGCTTCTACACCTCTCGGTAGAAATATGATTTTGTGGTCTGCCAAACGTCAAGAAACTGTATCTCGCTCTTCAACAGAGACGGAAAACAGACTCTTCAATATTCATGCATGAATGTATACGATCCATAGACATGTGACATGTTTAAAACAATAACTTAATATATATATATATATATAACCATAGATACGAATATGATCCTAGAAAATCTAAAAGTAACCAAAATATGAATTACATTATTACCTGCTAAAAATAGATATGTTATAAACTGACTAGCCGGAGAATACTGTCAATATCAAGTAGCATTCGTGTAACTCGACATCGTTCCTAAGCTTATCTTGTCTAGCTACACCTTATTTTCTCAATCACAATATATTAGACAAGCTAAGTGAAATAAAACTCACACAAATAAAACAAAGACCAAGTATCTTTTGGTCTAATAGTTATCCATAACAAAATTGGTCATTTTCTATTTGTGTGAGTTTTTATTTCACTTAGCTGGTCTAATATATTCCACAATTGTCATTAATACAAATTTATGGATAACATACTTCTTGAATTTAGTATTATCAGTCATACTTTGGCAGAGATTATGAATCAGAGTACACGGATTGTTTATGAAAAAAGAAACATACATGAAAGACTACAATAAACTCATATAATTCTATATATATATATATATATATAAAGATTATAAAGTGGCAAAAAGAAGAAATATATTTTTGACGCAGCATGGTACAATATTACTCGTAGTGGAAATCGTCAAAGCTCTTAAGTCTTAACTTCCTTATACTATTTGATTCGAATCTTTGTTTAATAGAATGGCCACATAAAAACTGAATAGTTTTGTTTGTCAATAAAGTTACTGATTTTACAGCATATCCTTTATGACTTTTGTCAAGGCGTCGTGGACCCATGCATAGGTCCCCATCTCTCTGATATTTATACGCAAGGCAGCTTCACCTTATTGTCCTCAGTTTTCGTCTTATTCGCCACTACAAGTTCCTAATCTAAGAACAAAAGAATTTCGACCAAAATAATTAACAAAAAGATTTTAATTAACAACACGAAAGTGTCTATAAGAAACTCCCCCTGCTTGTCTACATGTAGTTAGGGCTTATTTAATGTTAACTGGTGTTACATGAACTTACTAGGAGAAATAAATCATCGATCCTTTGGACTATATTTTTATATAAATTTATAACGTTGTCCATTCATTTGTTTTGTTGAATCTGAGTATGATTTTAGTTTTGCTTTATCTTATTCATCCATATATATCTATAACTTATACATCTGACTTGCCTATACATACCACATTTCGTGAATATAACACCCAGCAGCTAGTGTTACGTACATGTATGCATTGCGACTATTAAAAGTATTTAAATCTTGTAATGTTTTAGGTTTTAGGTGATCAGTTTTTCAAAGAGAAGCATGAACAAGTCATTATATTGTATTCTTTTAGGAACAAGTAATTTGTGTAGTGTGAATGAATCATGAAGTTTTGAAGAAAAAAGTTTGGACTTATTAATAAGTTTTCTTCCCCAGTTTGATACACAGCTCACATGATGGTAGATTTTGTTGGTCCACTTGTTTAAGCATAATTAGCTATACATATGGATTATCATTTTGCAATACATATACATATATATATATATACACACACACACTTTTGATATTTTAAGAAGTTTTTTTATCAACCAAACACCAGCATAAATATTTACATTTAAAAGCATATAAATTCTACTCAAAATAAAATACAAAAGATTTCCTTAACGAAAATACTCTACAGTATTTTTTCTTAAAAAATATGCTTAAGTTTGTGAATATAAAATTACAAAAGAAATTCAACTACAAAGGATTCGCAGATTAATGTTATAAATGCGTTAATATAATCATCTAGTCAAACTAATAAATCATAAAGAAAAAATATAATAACCATGTACCTAGATAGGCGGACTAAGCACATGGAAACAACAATTTTTTTTTTTTTTTTTTCTCAAAAGGTAAAGTTCTACTAGATAGTGATCAAACTTGACTAGCAAGCGAAATAACAAAAGGATAGAAAGCTCATACTTGAGCCGAAAGCAGACGAGAGAAGCAAAAGAAACTAGGAATACATGGAAACATAACCGAGAAAACTAAAAAAGGAAAAAACGTTGATGAAACTAAAGAAACTATAGGCTCTTGTGAGCTTTAGAGGAAGAGCCATCTTCCATGTCCGGGTAACGTTTCCGCTTAGTCTCTTTGTTGAGAAGAACCTAAGCCTCAAGTTGAGATGGATTGGTAGCGAGGTCGAGTTCGAACGAGGTCAAGAAATTGCCATTGGAAGCATTTTGTCTTAAGAACACACGGATTGAATGAGAGAGAGGAAATAGACTGTCTATTCTATCTGCATTAAACTTATCTGTTGAGATGGAGCCAAAGAGGGAGGGTCTTGAGTTGGAGATCGTGAGTGGTGAGCCATCGTACTTGTGTTCTCGTGAGAAGAAGTGGAGACATCCATCATGCTAGATTGGTAATGGAGGTAATCGGATGACTGAGGCACATAGCGACATTGTGGAGTATCATGTGTGAACTTTTGGCAGTTGAGGCAAAAGAAATGGATGGACTCGTAGTGGAACCTGAACAGAGTCATCATTCTCAAAAAGCAGAGACTTAAAGAATTTGAGGCGAGAATTGACATCGATGACTTTTGCTTGAACCAGAGCTGCTCTTGTGATTGAGTTCTCTTAGAAGTCAATCTCCTCCACTTCACCAAGTGTTTTGGCGATTTCTTCAACAGTGGTTTTTGAAGCGTATTGCAGAGGAAGGTTATGCACTTGAATCCACACTGGAACCATCTTGAGAAATCCTGTTGAGAAACGATCCTCCCAGCTTTGCATCACCACCGGCCAGCATCAAAGAGTGTGGGTTGAGAGCGAATGATGAAAATAAAATCAATCTCTGATTTGAACGTGAATTGAACAAAGTCATGATCGATAACTCGACAACTAACTCGAGTTTCTAAACCCCATAACCTAGGAATTTCCTCCGACATGGCTTGTGGATGTTGCTCAAAAGGATTGACCGGTGATGTGATCATGGCGAGCACCAAGAACAAAGACGATAACTCATTCCATGATTTCTAAC
>OVAX01001840.1:0-37779 GCA_900406405.1 Lepidium africanum | reverse complement strand
ATACGCTGTAATTTCTACACCCATTTGGTGTTTATATATCATGAGTTGACAAAAAAAAAAATTGGTGAATACTGTCCGGACGCGGAAACGGACGGAGTCTCTCTCTCTCTCTTCTTGCTGATTGCAAATTGCAGTCTTTGGAGATTGGAGTGAGAGTGGTAAGAAAGGAAGAGGGAGCTTCCTGCTTTCACCTATATTATGCCTCCTCCTCCTAACAGACCAGGTGGTGGTCTCAACGGCGACATCGGTCACAGACCACCTCCTCCGATTGCTGCTCAGACGGTGAGACACCAGCAGCAGCAGCCGTATTACCGGAGCTACTCGGCGTCGTCATCGGCGTCGTTAAAGGGATGCTGTTGCTGCCTGTTCCTGCTGTTCGCGTTCTTAGCGCTGCTGGTACTGGCCGTGGTACTCATTGTAATACTAGCGGTGAAGCCGAAAAAGCCGCAGTTCGATCTACAGCAAGTGGGAGTGGTGTACATGGGAATCAACAACCCAAGCGCTGCTCTGGATCCAACAACTGCCTCCCTCTCCCTCACCATCCGCATGGTCTTCACGGCCGTCAACCCCAACAAGGTCGGGATCAGGTACGGAGAGTCTAGCTTCACGGTGATGTACAAAGGCATGCCACTGGGGAGGGCGACGGTGCCTGGATTCTACCAGGACGCGCACAGTACGAGGACCGTGGAGGCCACTATCTCCGTCGATAGAGTCAATCTAATGCAAGCCAACGCCGCCGATCTCGTCAGAGACGCTTCCTTAAACGACAGAGTGGAGCTCACCGTCCGCGGAGACGTTGGCGCTAAGATCAGAGTCATGAATTTCGATTCACCAGGAGTTCAGGTTCTTCTCAATCTGCTTTTCATCGGAAAATATTCAGAATTGGTTTTGGGGATCTGGCCTCTAGACTAGTTAGTGTGAACGCTACTCACTTTACTTTTACTTTTACTTTTGAGAAAAAAATTACCGCAATCACAATTTCACAACACAGCGAATTGCTTGCTTTGCTTGCGGGTAAAAAGTTTTTAAAAAAATCAATTTATTGTTTAAAGTCCTTAATAATAAGATTCCTTACTTAGGCCACTAGTCATGCTCTGTGTCCCCACTCTGCTTTCCCCTTTCGCCTTTGCTTCTCCTTCACTTTTGATATGTTTATTTAGGATCCACGTCTGCAGAAAAGATGACACCGTCGCCACTGTTTTATTGTATAATAAAGGAATTACTAAATCTTCACTCTGTTGCTGCTAATGAAGATCTCTCATTTATCAATGGTGGTTATATGATATTATTGATGCTAAAAACAATTATGCATTGCAGGTATCCGTGAATTGCGGAATAGGCATTAGTCCCAGGAAGCAAGCTCTCATTTACAAGCAATGTGGCTTTGATGGCCTCAGCGTCTAATTCCAAAAACTGTAACATATTATTATTATAATTTTGCTGACCACTCCCAACTGCGAGGAGTTGCAAGAAAAAGGTTAGAAGATCCAGCCAAACTGGTAAAGAAATGGAACAGGATCCACCCTTCCTTCTTTGGGAAATTTTTGTTTTGTACAAGCAAGATTTGCCAAAGCAACAGTCTTGTTTACTAATCAGTAATTTACTCAAGCTGCAATCCCTTGGCCAATCTAAGGTGCATTCGTTTCTGTTAATCAATCACAGATGTGCTACATATTTAAAATACTGTGTTGTTTATTTTGAGGTTTGCTTCCTATACATATGAAAAACTCTGGCAGATACAGCAAACCCGCTTTTCATTTCATGTACGCTTTGTGTTTGGTTAACACTTAACACTGAATCGATGAGTAGAAGTTGTGTTTGTGTACAATTTTGGGTTAAGTCTACCTTCATGATAAGCTCTTCTTTTGCACACTCCCTGACAACAACCAAGTTCCAGAATGGACACATGCTTTCTATTGATTTCCTTAGATTCGATAGATTTAATAAAACTGGTTTCTATAATTACCACGTCTCAATCAGCCCAGTAGCCCACCATTCCCCAAACCCATCTAAAAAGTTTTAAGTAGAAACGGCAGGATGTGCTCGGGTATCACTGTACATAAACGGCACGCAAACAAGGTTTTCCCTCTCATCAGTCGCTCTTTTTATTTTTATTCTTTTTCTCGAGTGAGAAAATAATAGCAGAGGAAAATGACGGAAGACGACGGAAAGGAGAAGAAAATCATAGGATCTAATCGTCAGAGGTTCAACCTTATGACCTTCACCGGAGCGGCTGGTCTGCTTGGACTCGCCGTCAGTTTCGCCATCTTCGCTTTCAAGTCTCACAAGCAAAAGTCTAAGAAGAAAGGCACACTCTCTTTCTCTCTCATCTCCTTTCAGTTTCTCTTGGTTTGATTCCGCAAATTCAGGTTTCGTAATGTCGTGTTTATTGAAATTTAGGTCTTCCTGGTTGTGAAACTGTTTGTGTTAATCTATCCGCGAAGGAGATTCTCGAGTTAGCTGAAGAAATTATATACAAGTCCACTCGAGTTCATGATGCTGTTGCTTTGGTTCCTCTAGACAAGGTACTTAAAAATTGCTGGAAATTTGAGAAAAGCTTAGATGTATATGGAAATATATCCAACTTGATTCTATCGTTGTTAATGCTTTGTAGCTCAATTATGAGACTGTTGTATTACCTCTGGCTGAATTGGAAGCAAGACAACTCTCGCTTATACAATGTTGTGTGTTTCCTAAGATGTTATCGCCTCACGATAGTGTTCGTAAAGCCAGTGCTGAAGCTGAACAGAAAATCGATGCCCATATTCTCTCCTGCAGGTGAATTGGATTCTGACATGCATGAAAATTTTGTTTTTAATATCTGATTCACTTCATTAATTTCATAAGGTAATTGAATATCATGTCTTTGTGCAAGTTTATCAGAAAACGTGAAGATGTTTTCCGAGTTATCAAAATTTATGCTACAAAGGGAGAATTAATTTCTGCAGAAGCTAAATGCTACCTACAATGTCTGGTAAGGAAAATGGAATCATGTGTTCCTTCTATATATTGCTTTGAAGAATTTCACTGTCTTAAACATTACTCTATCACACAATCAAGGAGGTATGCTAATACAATGTGCATTATAATGCCAATAACCAGAAACAAAACTTTGAATAACTTATATTAATCTGTCCTCCTTAGTGTAGTTGTTATCATTTCTACTCCTTCACAAATCTGGAATTTGTTAGTCTATAACTTTGTGTTACTGATATCCACCAAATTTTTTTACGGTTGATGTAGAGAGTGATTGACCAGCCTCAAATTGTTTAACATGTCCACTTGCGAATGAGAATCAATACTTGTTTTTTCTATGTATGTAACAAGTAATCTGAGGTATTCTTATACTCATGGACTATCAAATAGCACTCTTTAACGCTGGAACAGAGGGTTTTACATTCATGAGCTCCCGACTGTTGCTCTAGAAGAAAGCGGCTAAAAGAATAAGCTTCCTTCGATAGCACATTTCCAAGTTTTGCTTGTAGACTTGTGTTGTCTTTATTTAGCTGTCTGAATTGAACGAAATATTGATTCCGTTTTATCAGTGACAGGTTAGAGATTTCGAGGACAATGGTCTTAACCTTACTGTAACAAAAAGAGAGGAAGTGGAGAGACTGATAAACGAAATTGATGAGCTAAGCTTACGATACATTCAGAATTTAAATGAAGACAACGCTTGTCTCTTTTTTACTGAGGATGAGCTTGCTGGTTTGCCTCTAGAGTTTCTTCAGGTGTTATCATAAATGTTATCTAGTTTACTCCTGCCATATGGAAATTTGAAATTTATGACCTGATCTATCTCAGCCATAACTTTCTGAACCATTTCCCATTTCTGCACTTTCTCCTGCAGAGTTTGGAAAGAACTCACAACAAAGAATTCAAACTTACCTTGGAGAGTAGTCATGTCGCAGCTATTCTAGAGTTGTGCAAGGTAATAATTAACACACCTTTTTAATCGCCATGCCAATGAAAAGGTGGCAGTTACTTGCCAGTTCATGATGCTGGCTTTTTGTATAGCCAGGAACAATTCAACACCTTTCTATGTGCCTAGGCGGATACATTTGAATCTGTCTTTGAACAAATTTTGGCTCTTGTTTTAAACTTTGCAGATAGCCGAGACAAGAAAGACAGTGGCTATGGCATATGGAAAGAGATGTGGAGATGCCAATATTCCGGTGTTACAAAGATTGGTATTTGCATGTCTATTCTATATACGCTTGACAGAAGTCTGAAGCACACATCAATTAGTTGACGTCTTACTATTCTCATCTCTATAGGTTCAGTCGCGCCATAGATTAGCTCGATTACTTGGTTATGCACACTTTGCAGATTATGCTCTTGATCGTAGGATGCCAAAGACATCAACGAGGGTTTGTGAAAAATCCTATAATTGATTATTTTATCGTTCTTCATTATCTAGTTTGTGCTGGAGCCCTTCATGTGTCCAGGTGATCAGGTTCCTGGAGGATATTTCTTCCAGTTTAACTGATTTGGCTATTAAGGAGTTTTCCATTTTGAAAGACTTGAAGGTAAAATACTATGTTGGTATAT
The DNA here is from genome assembly GCA_900406405.1 of Lepidium africanum. NCBI lineage: Eukaryota > Viridiplantae > Streptophyta > Magnoliopsida > Brassicales > Brassicaceae > Lepidium > Lepidium africanum. The sequence continues at coordinate 33,228 of OVAX01001840.1, read as the reverse complement.
CATAATTCATATTATAGGTGATGCCTTTCATTGCCCAAAAAGAAAGATGGTGATACCTTCCTCAATACTTAACTTGCTGGACCTAATATTAGAGGAAAGAAGAAGGAGAGCTTCCATTTGGAGTAGAAGATCTGTTATATTATATCAAAAGGGTAGAGGAGTTGCAGTTTGATCTTGATTTCGGAGATATCCGACAATATTTTCCTGTCAGTTTGGTCCTTTCCGGGATCTTTAAATTATGCCAGGATCTTTTTGGTAAGTATAAGTATTCACAGTTAAATCTTTGGGTCTTATAAATTTTCCCTTTTTTATGTGGCTTGAGTATATTTATTATTTATTTATCCATCCTCGTCTTAGCTTGCTGAACCTGTGCATGCAGGAATAAAAATTGAGGAGGTCACAGAAGTTGATGTCTGGTATTATGATGTTCGCGCATTTGCTGTCTTTGACTCTGGATCTGGAAAGCTTTTGGGTTATTTCTATCTTGACATGTTTACAAGGTCCATTAGTAACCTTAGCTCATCCTCCTCTTCATTTTCATAGCCTCCATTTTATTATAAGTTGTGAGAATAATTTTGTTGGACAGGGAAGGGAAATGTAATCACAGCTGTGTGGTGGCTCTTCAGAACAACGCACTGTTCTCCAATGGTGCATGTCAGGTGGTAATCCCACATCCATGTTAGACCTTAATGTGGAAGTATCATGCAGCTTAAAATATGAATCAATATTTGGATCTCGTGTGGATGTATTTTATCTTGTTAATTTTCCTAATCTGGCATTTTGTTTTGTTTCTGTTTCTGTCTTCAGATTCCCATGGCGTTGCTGATTGCAAAGTTTTCAAAGGATGGTGGTGGTGAAGCTATGCCATTGGGGTTTTCTGAGGTTGTTAATCTTTTTCATGAGTTTGGCCATGTGGTACGTGGATGAAATCGGTTACTTGGAACAACGAAATAAATTTTGTTTTATATGTTATGTATATATCAATGGATGTTATGAGCTTATGTTACTCGCTAACCATTGGCAAATAGGTCCAACATATCTGCAATCGTGCTTCATTTGCTAGATTTTCAGGCCTACGTGTTGACCCTGACTTTCGGGAGATACCTTCTCAGTTATTGGAAAATTGGCAAGTAAACTGATATTTTATTTATTCTTTCTGTATTAACACCAAATTCTTACAGATAGAATATGATTCTGGTTTATTAGGTGTTACGAGAGTTTCACATTGAAGCTAATATCAGGTTATCGTCAGGTGAGTGCTTGGTACGACTAAAGTGTGACTGCTCATAATAATTGGGTTCAAGCTGTGTTCCCCTTGTAGAGTTTGACTGCTTTATATAATTCCATGGACTTGCAGGATATCACCAAGCCACTTGTGGATGAAGTCTGTAAAACACTCAAACGTTGGCGATATTCTTTCTCTGCACTAAAGTCGCTGAAGGAGATATTTTACTGTGAGACATCTATGCACATGTGTAGTCTGACTTTTTAATGATGAATATATCTCGTCATTCTTTTCTTATTGTAGTTCATTCGCTTTGATATCAATTCCTCACAACTATTAGGACAATTTTCTTTTATTAGTAAGACGAGTAGATTGTGGTTCTTGTTATGTGTAAGAGGAAGCCGAAGTTTAACAAGAGGTGTATTAGCGATTAAAATGTTGCAGTAGTTAACGATGGTTGAAACTTGGATTATCAGGTCTATTTGATCAAATAATATACTCGGAAAATGATGTTGACTTTCTGCAGTTAAGCAGGAGTCTTCATCCAAAGGTAAAAGCAGAAACTCTCAAAGCAATCTGCGGCGGGTAAATTAAATTTGTCTTATGTTGTCTTTCTCTCGTCTCTACATACAGATAATGATAGGGCTACCAGTGGTGAAAGGAACGAACCCTGCTTCGTGTTTCCCACGTGCTGTAATTGGCTCTGAGGCAACATGTTACAGTCGTTTATGGAGTGAGGTATATAATTGATTTGAACTGTGGTGATCCACGTCGATTGTTCTGTATCTGAGATTAATGCTTAACTTATTTCCACAGGTGTATGCTGCTGATATATTTGTTTCGAAATTTGGGGATGGCCATCCGAATCCGTATGCGGGCATGCAATTCAGAGACAAAGTGAGAATCGTATTGGTTTTATTTCCTTTCGGTTTAGTAGTATGTGAATCTGTCAGTAATAGCAGCTTTCTTATTAGGTGCTAGCCCAGGGAGGAAGCAAAGAAGCAATGGAACTTCTCACCAGTTTTCTTGGAAGGGAACCATCAACACAAGCTTTCATCGATAGCCGGACAAAGTATAGTTTGTGATATCTGCAAACATTAGGATCCCTTAATGAATTTGAAAATGCTGTTTTGTGAAGCCGAACATCCTTTTCTCTTGTTGTCGGAGACATCATTTTATTGATAATGAGTTGGCAGGACCGAATGATTTAGTTGGGAGTCAGGATCATTCATTCATTTGTACCTTCCTGTGTCGTAGACATTGATAAAATAATAGTAGTCCAAAATTGTAACATTTTGTCACACTTTATATCCAAGAAGTTCTTGTCTAAAACTGTGGACAAGAAATTCAAAAGCATCGCTAAAGTGGCAATGAAGGAGAACATTTGCAACTTCCCTGATCGCATCAGTAGCAAATAGGTAAAAGCTCTAGTTAATTTAATAAAACTAGTTTCTATAACTATCACGTCTCAGTCGGCCCAGTAGCCCACCATTCTCCAAACCCATCTAAAAAGTTTAAGTAGAAACGGCAGGATGTGCTCGGGTATCGTACATAAACGGCACGCAAACAAGGTTATATAAGGCGTGCTTGTCTATATATATCTATATAGTGAGAGAGACCGGAGAATCTAAATACGAGACGAACCGTCGTCGAAAGCCATTTCTCGAAGAAGCGAAAAGCCCTAGGCGTTTGTCTTCTCCTCTCTGTTCCCCGTTTCTTACGGTAAACTCTCTCAAATTTCAGATCTCCAATATTAAATCAACATCTGACCGATCATCGTCGATTTTAATAGATCTGTGTTCCGAATTCTCGTTATAACGTCTCTTTGAGTTGCGTGGCTTCTCCGATCCACTCAATCCATTGATTGGCCTCGTCTCTAGGTTGCTTCCTTTTGTTGTTAGGCTTTCTTAGGATTCTTTGATGTTTGTAGTGATATTCCTAAATATGTCTTCCCCCTCTTTTGCAGATTTGTTATCTTGCGTGTTATTTATCTTCGGATTTTCCTCTCCTCTTTGGCTAACCTTACCTCTCTCTCGCATCAGGTAAGAAGTGTGGTTCAGATTTAGTTAGGCTCATTGCTTTACTTTCAGAACTTATTAGCTCTCTAGGTCTTTCCATTAATTATGATTATGCTTAATTCTAATAGTCTGCAAGTGATTTTTATCCCTTCTGTACCAAACATCATGGTTAGATTCTGTGGTTTGCTTTGGTTGATCTTTGAGAACTCAATAATTGTGTTCTTGTTGGTTAATTGTTTTATCCGTTCTGTATTTTTCGTGAAACGATTGATGGAAAAGCTAACATTGTTTTTTCTTCTCTTTTGTGAGATGCACTTTTGGTTATCTTCATACCAAAATGCAGATTTTCAGTTGCTTTTTCAATTCAAATGGACTGCAAGAAGTTCATCCAGATTGTGGAGGAGAAAAAAAGAAGAGTTCTAGAGAAGAAAGAAGCTCCTTTGAAATGGGAGCAGAAGCTAGAGGCGGCTGCCAATGCTAAAGCTGATACAGACACCAAAGTAAAGAAGTCAAAGGGTACTAAGCGAAAACAAAGGGGTACTTCTGAATCCAGCTCAGAAAGTGATAGTAGCTCTGAGGTCAGAAGAAAGTCAAGAAGATCTCACAATAAACATCGAAGACGTGTGCACTTTAATTCAGATGACGGTGATAGGAGGAAGGAGAAGAAATCCAGGAGGCAAAAGAGAAGATCCTCAAGTTCGAGTGATGATAGTAGTGATGAGTATGAAAGCGTGTCAGAGGATGAGCTCAGGATGAAGATAAAGCACCACCGGCGACACAAGTTTCATAGGTCAAGAGTTGATGACAATACCGAAGATGTGAAAAAAAGGCACTTAAAGCATCACAGGCGCAGTGAGGTGGTCACTTCGAGTGAGAGTGAGGAAGAGAGTGGAAGAAGAAGGCGGGGCAAATATCACAGGCACAGCAGAGATTCAGCCTCCTCCAGTAACTCTGAGGATAGCAGGAAAAGTAAAAAAAGAAGACAACATAAGAGATATCTTTGGGCAGAGTCTTCAAGTGAGGACGATGGAGCAATGAGAAGGAGAAGGCATCATAAACAAGACAGAGATTCAGCATCCGAGTCTGATGGAAAAAGGTTATCAGATGAGAAAAGAGAGCACAACATAGATAAATGAAAATAGAAGTTGTATCGTGTTTTAATTAACTTCATAAGAACTGTGTTGTGAATGAGAATCAAACCATTACAATTTTGGTTTGACCTAAGGACGATGAATATTGTGATGAATTACAATTTGGCTTTCTGTTCTAGGTTTTTGACTTTACATCTGTCGCCGTAACTAATTATCATCAATCAACGCTGGTGGAAGACTAGTTGAAGTCCACTTGTTCGTTATATCTATACCGTATTTCATGTTGCAAATCATCTCAATGGTGATGATTAGTTTGGTCATTTTTGATCAACTACTCTCCCTCTGCAGCGTCTTCATCGTCTCTATATATTGTAGTTTCCACTTCATACTCTCACCTATACCAGAAACTAGACCTACGCATTGTACACGATACGGACTGCTCGTTGTACACGATTTCAGGCAAATATGCTTACTTGGCTGGTCCAATTTGCACACAGGGGATTACATAGCCAGTAATTTTTTTTTTTTTTTGGGTGTTGGGGGGGGGGGGGGGGGGGGGGGGGGGGGGGGGTGGGGGGGGGGGGGCTAAAGCCAGTATCTAGTTCATGTAATCGACAATAAAATTCCCTCCTCTCAACCTTTGTGCTCTTTTTGGTTACTAAATTCGTCTATCCAGATGAAGACAAACACATTGGATACCAAACTGTGGTCTCTTGCATAAAAATGTGATACATTCTACAAGATACTTTATCTATATTTTGAACAACCAAGTTTCTCACCGACCTGTGAGCTTGACCATCCATGCACCACCCAGGTAGAGCCCTAGAAGCGGCGTTGCTAAAAGCATTTGAGTGACAGGGTCTGTAGAGGGCGTGACAACAGCTGCTGCAACTACTGCACCCACAACGACATATCTCCAAATTGATAGCATTTGATCTCCTGAGACCACCCCTACTTGTCCCAGGAGTAGCTGAACTACTGGAACCTGGGAACCAACAATAAGCCAACCAAATTTCAGGTGAAGATGGGTAAAGTAATGAATGTTTTAGAACATGTATGACGTATATTATCATCGCCACATACCTGGAAAGACAGGCCCGTGCTGAACATAAGCACTAGTACAAACTCAAAGTACTGGTCGATAGACCACAGAGATTCGACCACCCCTTCTGCGTAATTCACGAAGAAATTCAAGGCTGCTGGCGTTAAAACCCAGTAGGAGAAGGCAAGTCCAGCATAGAAGAGCACAGAGGAACCAAACACAATTGGCCCCAGAAACCTTCTCTCCGCTCGTGTCAAACCGGGAAGGACAAAAGCTATAATCTCATACAGGATCACTGGGCTCCCTAGTAGAAGCCCGCAATAACCCGAGACCTGCACCGCAAAAAACAAAAAAATAATCACATTTCTTGTTCATGTGACTAAGATGCAAGATGAGTCTCTGCCTCTCAATCCATCTGATCATTTAGACCTTTAAAGTTGTGAAGAAAAATTCGCCAGGAGCAAGCTGCAGAAAGCGTACACCCTGGGTTTTGACAGGAGCTTCAAGAAAAACAATGAGATCTTTGGAGAAGGCGAAGCATCCCAAGATTGCAGCTCCCACAGCCAAAACAGAGATGAATATTCTCTCGCGGAGCTCCTCCAGATGATCGAATATAGTCATCTCTTTGTCATCAGGGAGCTCCTCTTTACGGGGATACAGAAACTCATAGACCGAACTTGATCTATCTTCGGATGCATCTGCCGCCACAGCTGTGTAAACGCATCATTAGTAAGGATATCAACCCGGGAAGCTTGAATCTTGAGACCAACATAAAAAGCAAATACGAAGAGCAGTTTCTTCTTCAACTACCTGGTCTGTCTTCTACAGCAGAGCCAACGCCCGGGGTGATCTCCGTTGGTGAATTGTCAGAGTTTTCATCCAGAGCTTCCAAGCGAACAATACGTCCTAAGCCTTTGCTCCCGCGTTGAGTCACACCGTATCGGAGACCAGCTTCCCTCCACGAATTGCAGAAATTTACAGCGTGAGGACGCTTTCTAGGTGAAACTATGTTGCGAGTAGTGAGGCAGAAATGGTGGATTAGAGCAGAACTGGTGCTTGTGCTGCCCATCGCTTTTCTCTCTAGAATCCCCGATTACAAAGAGCTTCAGAGAACGATTGGTTCCGGTCGAGTTCGCTTCCCCTCCCTCATGGATGGATAGATATTTCCAAAAGGCAATCCTTTTTGTCTTCAGCTGTGTCGCAACTCGCAACACACATAATTAGAGGCTTCCTTGGGCCGTGTAATAACACCATTATTGTGGGCTTTGATGGCTCATTACGGCCCATGAAGTTCATTTCCTTTTTTAGCGTTAGCAATGAATTGAAGAGAGGGCTCGACTTGTGAGTTGTGACATCTTCACTTTATTTTCGTGAACCTATTTAAGTTTGGTGTGATGCTTGTTCTTTCTATCTACTGATGCTTCTTCCATTCTTCTCAAGCCCCTCCTGTGCCAATTTAAGTTTTGTATAGTGTACTTCTGTTTGGTTTTGCAGTCTAAAGCTTTTTTAAGTAAAAATAAGATCATGCTTGAGATATAAGAAGGAAAACAAAAAGATTTAGCATTGTTCTTAATAAGTTGCTCAAATACATATGATCATATATATGATTGTGACTTGTGACTACTGCCTTTCTCAGAGATTAAAAAAAAAAAAAAAGCAAAAACTTGGTGAGAAAAAGACAACAAGGGTCCTTATTACGATCTCTGGAGCGGGACCAAATTAACATCAATCAGTAGGTGTAACCCTTGACAAACATTCCTGTCTTGGCGTCCTCGTTCTCACCCTCGGCTGAGTATTTGCCAAGCTGGGCCAGTGAGTTAGCCTTTGCTCTCACCAGCAGGGCCTTCTGCGAAGCCTCAATCTTCTCCGGCTTGCCTTGCCACGTCCTAAGCACGGAGTTCTGCAGGGCACGTGCGTAGGAGAAGGAAACATGCCATGGGTTTGGGCTCTGGTTCATGGCATTCAGGTTCAGTGTGGCCTCTGCCTCCGATTGTCCTCCAGACAGAAACATGATTCCTGGGACAGCCGGAGGGACCCTCCTTTTGAGCATGGTGAGGGTGAACTCTGCAACGGTCTCAGGAGAGGCCTTGTTCTTGTGCTCAGCGCCTGGGGTCACCATGCTCGGCTTCAACAGTATGCCCTCAAACATGACGTTGTTCTGCGCCAAGTAGAAGAAGACTTCGGACCACACTTTCTCTGCCACCTCCAAGGTTCTCTCTATCGGGTGGTCCCCATCCAGAAGGATCTCAGGCTCCACGATGGGCACAAGACCATTGTCCTGAGAGATGGCTGCATAACGAGCAAGCCCCCACGCAGCTTCCTTGACAGCCAGTGCTGAAGGACCGCAAGGAATACTCACAACTGTCCTCCTGGGAGATACATTCCAAAGACAAAGAGTGGCCATCATTCATCATCACCATCATAATTCATAGATAGGAAGAACATTCATATCAGCCAAATAGTCATCCATATGGTCAAAGATTATAAGACATACCACTTGGCAAAACGAGCGCCTTGCTTGTAGTACTCAGCAGAGCGTGAAGCCAATCCATCCAAGCCTTGGCACCAAGACTCTTCGTTGGATCCAGGCAAGGGAGACAAGCCCTGTCGAAAGAAGGACACACATATAGTGGAATTGTCAATTTGACAGGAAACACGGATTAGAAAATTCAAGTGATATAATGAATGAATAGTTAGAAGATGAAGAAAAAGAAAGAACCTTGTCAACTTTGATGCCAGGGACGATGTTGGCATCGCGCAAGCAATCAACAAAGGTCTTGCCTTCCTTAGTGGACTGGTAAAGCGTCTCCTCGAAGAGGATGGCGCCGGAGATGTAATCACCGAGGCCAGGGGTGGTTAGGAGAAGCTGCCTATAGGCCTGACGGTTCTCCTCCGTGTTATCGAGTCCGATAGAAGCGAGCCTCTTCCCGCAAGTTGCATTAGACTCATCGATCGCCAGGATTCCCCTCCCAGGGGAAGCCACGGTTTTCTATATACGCGGATCACAATCATCATATCACGTTTGACTTTAAGAGAAAAAACGAAAAAGAAAAAGAGGAAAGGGAACTCACGGCGGTTTTAACAAGCTCGTCGGAGTAAGCGCCGGCACGGATCGCGAAGGAGACACGGGGAGGAGGGGAAGAAGAAGAAGGAGAGGAGCGGAGGGAGATCCATGGAGAAGAGAGGGAGTTAGGCTTAACGAAGCAGGAAGAGGCCATAGTCAGGAAAGTGGTGATGAGATCTCTCGGGAACTCCGCGGAACAGAGAGAAAAAAAGAGATCTAATATTAAGTTTGTGAGAGGATTTGGTGGAGAGAAGAAGAGTGTCAAAGGCGGGCTCTCATGCGAATCACCTACTACCCTTTTTACGTAAATGACGCTATTAGCCTTAACTAAGTCGCAAATTGCCTTTTTATAATCCTTAATTATTTAATTGCAGATCAACAATAATGACCCATGACTCTCTTTGATGCAATGCAAACACAATCATGCCTTCTTTTCTTTTTGTTTCCCTCTCAATATCTATATAATGCTTGGTCAATCTCTCCAAACAGCCTTGAGAACTCAGTGGATCAAAATTTCATCATTCAGTTTGAAAAATAGTTGGTAATGTCACAATTTGAGATCAGTATCAGTATCATAATAAAATAGGAATATTCCGTCGACCCAAAGTATCTTTCCCTTGTCTCTTCGTTTACTCAATAGTTAATGACCTTCTTCTTCCTAAAGTAAGTAAAGATGCTATTTATATGTTTTTCTTTATAATCAACTGTATTGTATAAGTATTATAGGAGTGAGGGGCCGGATCTTGCCATTTTTTTTATTAGTTGGGCCAGACAGTGTCCAAACTCTCTAGTTGTTAGTTATTCGGCCCAGTAATAGTGGGCTTATTTTCAGTTAAAGCTGCTTGTAGACAAGATGAGCCCACGATGACTTAGGAGGCCACACATAATCTTGACAGTTTCCAGTCTCTTTTTCACTTCCATCCTTAGAACATAGACTACGATCTCTTTTTCACCTTTTCTAATTGCATTCCTACTTTTATACAACGCATTTTTATTTTAGGTAATTTTTTGGCTTCTTCAGTGTTCGGTGGAACAATGAATAATGCCTTTCATAATCATAGTAGTAATTTGGGTTCTTTTCTAGTTATAAACTAAAGTCAAATTTGGAATTTATTATATGAAAATATGCGTAAAGTTTTCTTCTCTAATTTACATAATTCAGCTACTCCTTCCAGAGTCTTCTAATCGACGTCTTAGAATGAATAAATAAAAAGGTGGTGTTGTTGTCATGCAGATGGATCGATCATGTTTGATAAACACCTTGGTCATATCTAATGATTTTTAAACGAATAAACCCCAAACGCGTCTGGATACAGTTCACATGCACATGTCACCCACAAGATTTGTACTCTCTGATCTTTCTAGATGTTTGTGTTCACACGTTGCCACGCTCTCTTTGAACCATTAACAATAAACAATACAACAAAAGAAGAGAGTTATTGATTTGTGATGTAATGAAACGTACGTAAATCGAGAATATATATTTGACTGGTTGGTGTTTTGTTGTTTGTTATGCAATTCTAGTACAACACTTTCTCTACCTTCTCTTGATTTGTCTCTTTCAATATATTGTTTACTCTATTTATAAATTTACATCGATGTTAATTATTTGATCAAACAACGACGTGGACCTAATTGAGAAGGAAGAGAAATTGTGTGGTAGGTGACGAGATGATAAGTGGTTTTAGGGTTTAAGTGGAAAGAAATGGAGAGTCAAATATATAATCGAGTCAAAAGAGAGTGGAGGTGGTTATCACTGGTTGGCTAATGCAATGACTTCATAATTATTAGTACTACATATCTTAATTAATCCCAACTCGTGACCTCTAGTTCCATTAACCCACATTATATCCTTTTTGGTATATATGGTCGGCAAGACACCTACGAGGAGGATCATAATTGGAATAAGAAGTAGCTAGATATATAGATGTGTGTGACAATAAGCGAGGCGAGGATCGTGCTCAATCTTCGTCAAGTCCACAATTGAATTTAATTGAAAGAATATAATTAGTCCCTGTCAGTTGTTAATTAAGAATATATAATTCTCGAACCGCCCACTTCCTTTTTATATTCCAATTATGCTTCTCCAATCTTCTACACTTGAGTATATTATAAATTAACGTGGATTTAGGAATCCCTTATTATTATATAAGTATCTATGTGAATAAATTATTGAAACATTACTTTATTTAGCTGCGATTATTTGTAGTTCATGTAACTCATGTATGTAGATAAATTCTGAAAACCGATCGACATACTAATTATAAGTAGGAGTTGGAGAATAAAGCCAAAACATGTCATGACAATTGTTAAACAATCAACATAATCAACATGGAATTGAGATAATACGTACGTAGTTAGACCTACAACGATAACAGTTTAATGAAATTGATATTTTATTAAATGATGGTTACTCAACAAACATGATAATGTTAGGAAGTTTATAATAAGTAAAAATTTAACAAGTAGTAGGTGGATTTGGCGCCATAGTATTTTGATAGATGCCATGACGATGATGAGTTTATGAATGATGGTTCGAATACTCAACCAATGAAAGAGGCCTTTATTATGGAGTAGCTATCGAGAAGAGTCATGGTCATCGGTCGTGCGAATTCAACAGACATTGAGAGCTGGTTCGCTTTTGTTGACTTTTTTCTCTCTATTTTGCAGTAAAATACTTGTCGGTATGGATGGGACTGTAAAAATGAAATGATTTGGGGCAAATTTGTCATAAATGATAAACGTGGGGCGAATGGTTTGAAATGAAAAGGACAGAAGGTCCCACAACACGTGGCCTCTGTTATCTGTCTTTTGGCTTTCTCTTCACATCTTCTTCTTCTTCTTCTTTTTCTTCTTCTTCTTCTCCATAATAAATAGTATAAAGAAAGCAGAGTAAAAAGAAAGAGCAGACTTGCCATTACCAGAACGAAAACTAAAAAGTAGAAATTGTTCAAGGGAAATCATAAGACAGGAAAGACTGAGATGGGGCTACAAGGTCAGCTCTCCGATGTCTCTTCGGATTCGATTCCTCTGATGCTCCTCGCTCTACTCGCCACTCTCTTCAGACAAGTCCGCTCTCTTCTTCTTCCTTCGGCTCCCGTCGTTACCTCTGGACTCGCAAACCTCGTAGTCCTCGCAGACCAGCTCAACTTAAATCGTCTCTTCTCATACAGCTACGCCGATGACGCAGCCTCCGATTGCATCGTGTGTCTTTCTACCCTCAAAACCGGAGATGAAGTGAGGAAGCTCGATTGTAGACACCTGTTCCATAAGCAGTGTTTGGAAGGTTGGCTCCACCATCTCAACTTCAACTGTCCGCTTTGTAGATCTCCCTTGCTAGCTCATCATAGCCATGGAAGTGATCCAATCATTTCATCCTTCCCTCTTCGCTCAAACACTCTCTCTTATTGATTTGTTTCTTTTAAAAACATAATAAAGAGAGAGATAGAGATAGAGGAAGAGGGAAGCGGGTGTTTTTGATCTCGCAGCCATTCTCCTCTTTCTTTTCTTTTTTTTCAGAGAATTGGGTATTCTTCCAATATTTCCCTCTTTTTTTTTTTCTTTTTTTTTTGAGGAATCTATCTAGATGCCTTTGTTTTGTCAAATTTCTTAGTGTATTTTGGTGTAAATTTGTAGTAGTCTTGCTCTTAGAAAGATCGAGTCTTGCAATACGTATTTGATATGTTGGTAGTAACATATATATGCACTTGCCTTCTACTTACTAATTTTTTGTTCACAGTTTACTCTTTCAAGGTTTTAGTTTGTTGCTGCATTTGGATATGACCTCAGCATTAACTCTGTACTTCAACCTTGGCATGCCCATAGACTATGGACTTTCTTCTGCTTTGCTTTCCACACTTTGTATTGATCTTTATTGCTATTGACATAAATATCCGCAGGATTTTATATATTGTGTCCAAGTTAACTCATTTTTGTTGTATACACTTGTATTGATCTTATTATCAACGTTTCTACTTTCAAGTTAGTAATATAAATGGACTAATAAAAATGGTCGAATCATAAAAATATACTACTAATTAGATGCAATTAATGTGATATACAGTTTTTGTCAAATGTAAGTAGTTAATGTAGTAAGCTCAGTTAACTGCCTCACGTCAAGTGCCCCATGTATGATCGTAGGATTCGTAGCACTCCCATTTCAACTCAAACAAACCACACATCAAGAAGGTATATGACTGTATAAAAATACCATATGTCCACTTTTATTTCGAAGTCCCTTTTGTAAATGTTAGTAATATATTAACTAATGCACATAAACGTAAAGCTGGAATAGCTCAGTTGGTTAGAGCGTGTGGCTGTTAACCACAAGGTCGGAGGTTCGACCCCTCCTTCTAGCGATGATTTTTTAATAAATATTCATTTTACTCCCTTCAGGCCTTTCTTTAGTGGGCTTCGCCATATCAACACGAATACTCCATGTATGACATACCTACTTAACATATAGAGCACTACTACGGAAGATATAATGTGAAAGATGTTATTGCTTGTTGAATGGTTTACATAAACGAATGTACGTTGTTTCAACTAAGAATGTTGGAAACTGGACCAGTAAACCAGTGCCGGGCGCTGAAAAGCCAATATGAGATGGTTATGGCTACCAAACCGGCTACTGCCACCGGAGTGTAGTTGAGTGTCTCTGTGGTTATGGGATATGCCACGGGCAATGAGAAGAAAACTGAGATGGTTGCAACCCAAATGACTGCCACCCACCCGACCACCTTTCCGTACTTCCCCAGGCTGAATGGTCCAGCCACAAAGGTGTTGCGCGACAGCGTCACTCTCAAAAATATAGGGATTGCGTAAGCTATGTACAGTCCAATTGTTGCTATCGACACCATTGCTTGGAACGCCACTATGCTCCCGAGTGACTGCCAATATCATTACATCAATCAAACACAGAGCAAGACACTGAAACAAAGAGATGGATAGATAGATAGAGAGAGAGAGGGACTTACGGTAAGGGCCATACAGAATGATATCAAAGCAGAGAGCCAGACAGCGTTGATGGGAACCTCTTTGCTGTTCACTTTGTGCCATAAGGGCGACATTGGCATGGCTCCATCTCTTGAAAACGCATAAACCATCCTGTTCACCCAAATACATGCATATAGAGTCTTAAAATGCAGACAATGCTCTAAAGCAAAAACACGAGAATATATAGATACCTGGAATTGCTGGTGACAGAGCTCATGCCGCAGAAAAACACAGCAACCGAAACAATGCCTAAGCACAAGATGCCACCAGTACCACTCCCAAACCTATTCTTGAAAGCTAAGTAGAAGATCTCAGCAATGGCGTAGCCACCAGAGTTGTTGGTCTCACTCAGAAGGGAAGGTATGTCTATGACCGCATAGCTTATGCCCACTATATAACCCCATCCAAACAGAATTGATATACCAATTGCGCTAATTATGCCTCTTGGCCCGTTCTTGTCTGCGTCAACCGTCTCCTCTGTCTACAATAGTACTTTTTATTCCATCATACAGAAAAGCTAATCAATCAATATGAAAATCAGAATGTGTTTGTCTTGATACTCACCATGTGGGCAGAGGCATCATACCCAGTAATGGTGTACTGGTTCATGATAAAGCCCAGAATGAAAATGTAAGCGTAGCTGGTGATGCCGAGGCCATTATCAGTATTGAAATTGGTGAAGACAAACTTAGTGGTGGCTCTTTCCGTAGAAACCAAAGGAATCAGAATCATGAGCACCACAACACCTGAACATATAAAGAGATGCTTGATTTACTTGTGTTGTTGAGAAACACACAAACATACAAAGAAGATGAGAAGAGAAGGATACCGAGAAGATTCCAGAGAGCAGCAAGCTGTCCAATGAAAGACAAGACGGAGATGGGGAGGCTATTGAGAAGAGCATGGATGAAGAGGATTCCACCATGGATGCCAATCACAACATAGTCGGAGCTTTTATATCCGCCGCCGTTTCTACCACCGGTGGAGAGAAGCAGGATTACCTGAATCAGCTGTGCGAGAGAGAAGTCAACGCTCGCCGTCACTGCCCACTGCAAAACAGACAACAGCTTTATAATTTTATGGGGCAAATGAGTGAGATCTCATCTATCTATAAGTGAAGGAAAAGTTTGTTCAGATTAACACCTGACCAACGATGTTGAACCTGAAAGGTTGTGAAAAAGCGACAAAAGGATCAAAGAGAGATACGCCTTGCTTGCAAATCCAATTTGAGAGAAGAGAGAAGAATAAGGAAGGTTCATCATGCAAGAAAAAGGTGAGAAGGAGTACCAGCCGGTCATCCAAGAAGCAAGTGGAGCCCATCGGGGCCCGGCGAGCATGGCACTCCAGTAGTAGAGACCACCGGAGGTTGGGTAAGAGGAGCAGATCTCAGCCATGGATAAGCCCACAAACATAGTGAAGCCGCCGGCCACAAACCATCCGTAGACCAGAGTGACGGTGCCTCCAAACCTCAATGCAGTGTTGTAGGTGGTGGTTATCCCCGTGAGCACCGATATGATGGAGAAGGAGATGGCAAAATTGGAGAAGACCCTGAAGCATAACTAATAGTATTTAGCTTGGATTAACTTAAGGAATTGAGAAGAAAGAAAAGAGAGGGAGAGACAGACGAGAGATCACGCTTGAGCTCTTGCTTGTAACCGAGCTCCTTCAGACGGACTTGGCCGGAATCTATGGCCGGAATGAAAGATTGATCGCCGCCGCCCATCCCTCTCTCCGAGTCCAAAGGAGCTGCTGATTTGTTGAGAAGCTGTATTGGTATGACTTAGATAAGATATTTTAGTGTTACGTACATACTTCTCCAACTCATTCTTCAATTCAAATCATTAAATATATGATTTCAGTCATTCAAGAAAAAAACCGTTAAAGAGTATAGTTGACAAACGAACATTGTCTCCTTTAGTTTGAGCCATAATTTCATAACTAAGATTCCACACAAAAGCAAAGAAAAAAGGACAGGAATTTACAAAATATAACTAAACAGTGTAAAAGTTTGACAAAAAAAGAAAGAAAACTAAACAGTTTTAAAATAACTAAGCCATATTAAGTAAGTGTCTCTTGAACAGCAAAGAAAAGGAACCGGTAAGGATCGATTGGCTTCGAAGAGAAGCATGAAGAGTAGATTTACAAAATGCAAGGTTACAAGTAAAAATTTATATACACATAGGTAAACTATACCATCATGCACCAATCTCACGCCAACCAAAATGAAATAAATAGGAATGAATCAAAATAATGAAAGAGAAGTATCATCTAGGAGCCGTGGGAGTGCCAGATTCCATGTTCTCCAGAGAAGTTGAATCCACCTGCAGAGACATTGTCCTCAAGGCATCTCTGTTTTGGGAAGTTGCAGGTACTCCACGTTCCTGAGCTGCCTTGAAATAGGCGTAGGGACCCCATCCCTCTTCGTGGTAAGGGTTTGGGTAGAACTGTCGGTAGCAAAAAGCAGCGACAAAGAGGCCAATGATAGCTCCAGCAAAGACGTCTTGCCAATGGTGCCAGTAGTCATCGACACGAGATATGCCAACAAGGCAAGCAGCGAGCAGAGGAAAGAATACGAGGCAGAGCTTAGCCACGTGTCCTTCTCCGTTGAAGGCCTTGATCTTGCCAGACAAGTAGAGGGAGAGGAATCCTAGCCCCGCAAAGGACCAGGAGGTGTGTCCGCTTGGGAAGCTCTTATGGCCTTCTTTCACCTCTCCTTCTTTGCCGTGGCATACCACATCCCCTAACGCATCATACAGCTCTTTACCATCAGGGAAACAACGCCAGTAGAAGTTAGGACGAGGGCGTCCAGTGGCGAGCTTGATGGAGTCGGTGATGACACCAGTTATCAAGACAGCAAATAGCAACCCAAGAATGCTGTGGTGCAGATCGTAAACACATCTCCTCCTCAGATAGAAGCAGACAAACACTATGATCGGAAGCAGCACCGCGTATATCCCCACAGACCAAACGGGGATGGTGTTGTCCTTGAAAGGGTACTTGAGGTCAGTCATCATGTCCTTTCCCACGAATCGGTAGAAAGGAGAAATGAGGTTCAGGGCGATCTCAGTGCCAATCAAGATCACCAATATGATCCAATCGTGCTTGTGTTTAGAGGCGACTCTTCCTCCATGACTCTTTATTGTGTGAACCCCAAGATCTATCTCCTGCATCCTCCCTCTCTGCGGTTCCTGCTCCTGTCAAAAGCAAACATGATCACAATCAACTCACCGTTCATACAGGGATCCAAACAATTCATCATGTCTAAGAAATGTATACTAGTTGAGGCTCAGAGTTAGACATCTCCGATTTGGATGAACGTAGTAATGGAATGCAATTCATTATAAAAGGACAAAACTTAATTAGGCAGTAGGCTTTAACTAGCAACTTTGTCAAGCCTCAACAACAGTTTCCTCTACGGATCCAGCCAGTTTTATCTGTCCGATTCTTCGTGCTAAGCGCACTGTTTTATTAAATACGTTTTCGTTGACTTTAACTTACCACGTTTATTCAATTTTTCAATGATGAAAAATACTAATTAGAATAAGTTGAAGGAAGTAGAACAGAGGAGAGACGGTTGAGTTACCTGAGATTTGCCCCAGAATTTGAGAAAAGAGAAAAATGATCCAATCATCCTCGGACAATGAAGATCTTGATTAAACTTGTCAAAAAATGTATATATGTAGAGATCGAGACTTAAAAGCAATGTGGATTTTAAACTTAGGAGTAAAACAAACGACGCAGAGAAATGAATCAGATGAAGTGGGGTTTTGTGTAGGAAACTTGAGAGAGGAAAAGAGGAGGAAGAAGACGCGTTGTGTTTTCAAACACTAGACGGTTTATTAGAAACAGAGAAGATGATGAAACTCCTCTCGAAGCATTTGCGTGCGTCTGATTGAATGCCACGTCATCAATTGCTTTGACGTTTGACTTTTCACATTCCACCGGTCTAAGTTGGCCTTCTTCTCAGCCGCGTAGGTCCCATTCTGGCGAAATTTCTGAAACCTAAGCCCATAAGTTTATATATATCTCTCTCTTTGGGCTTTTAAGTAGGCCTAGATATGGACCTTTCATTGGACCCAAATATCAATAATGCACCATACAAATATTGGGCTTATATACTAACGCTTTCAATCACGGAAGAGAACATTCTTATTAAAAAATTATATACAAGATATTACATATATCTTGAAGAGAACCTGATATCTAATATGTATGATAAGTTTAGAATCTAAGTATCTATTCGAAAAAATAATCTAAAATTGGATCTTATTGACGAAGAAAATAGAAATTACTACTGTTGCTGGGTGCCAAATAGAAGATGAAGCATGAAATGAGGTGGAAAAGTCAGAATTCTGTCAGGTCTCAAATAATAATCCGGATCAAGTTGACAACTATACATATATGGTTGAACTAGAACAAGAGTTTGTGGAACACGCAATTAGACCAAAAACAACCCTTTTCATATTGCTTAATTGCATCTATACCTAACCAATCATCTTATTTAAACAATGCTGATTTTAATTTACAAATATAATAGTATTTGAGGTAAAAAAGAGAGAGTAGAGTATTGTGTATGGGTTGAGTTATCCGTGAGTGAGTGGGTCCAGTAGGGTGGTGGGTTGTCTAAAAGAAGGATAATTCGGTCAAGTTTTGAACACTTTAGACTTTACAGATTATATGATTATTATTATTGCGCTTTGCATTGGCACTCTTCAGAAAGAGAAAGAGAAAGGGAAAGAGAAAGAGAAAGAGAAGTGAATGGGAAGAAGAAGGTTTAGACGACATCTCGGCCTCCAAGACACCAATAAAGTTAAACCAGAGAAGCCAGCTCAGGTGTTTTTTTCATGAGCTGTTGTTTCCTCACCCAGTCCACATAACCATATATATATATATTTATATGTTTTCTTAACTATATTCTTCTTTTTCCTAAGATGTCTCATTGATACTATGAAATGAATTAGTCCCTTTTTTAGCACCTAAGTTCAATGGTGGACCCTCCAACAGCTAGTTATGAATCACACACTTCATCTGTAATAATACTGATGGATTCAAGAAAATATATATATCTACCATTTTTGGAATTTCCGATCTCCTATCTTTGTCAAACAAACAACCTCTTTTGGATTCATCCATCCTTTCCTTTTCTATGAAAATCAATGGAACGTTAGTTTTGAATGAGACGTTACTTCCCTTTTTCCTCTATATTCTATTCATGCTTATTTTAGTTATTTATATTATTATTATTATATGTAAAAATGTCGCAATCTCCTACAAACAAAAACTTGTATAATGGGTTAGCACATGTATGTATAATTATGATGGCCAGAGAGTTGACCCCGTTGGAAAAATATATAGAAAATGAAAATTTAAGATTAAAGTTTGACAAAAACTAGAAAAGATAGAAAACAATGAAATGGAAGATAATGCACTTAAAGAGTTTTGTAATAAAGGAATGCAGATATAGAATTAAAGAGAGTGGATAATGTATTGGAGTTGGTTACTTGTAGTCGTACTAAGATATGCTTAAGTTTTAGTATATTACTTGCAAGATTTGTTGCCTTGGACCTCTCAAATATTTTTTAATTAATCAACCAACACCCACCCACTTTCTTTAAATTTATACGAAACTATAATCTATATTGAGTTTGATATAACTTATTGGATTGTGTATATTTAAAAACTTAATCCAGAAGCTATCAAGTGACATGATAATATATAATCTCTAATTTAGGTATTTGGAAAGTGCTACATAGTAAGAAAGGCTTTATTATGCATGAGAGACGCCTGGAGAGCTTTGACGCGAGTCTTACATACTCAGTCACCCCTTGGGACTACTCTTTTAATATGAGTAGTGGTTTAGGGATCTTCCAACAATTTTGTTTGGTATAAATCAATTGTAAATAATAAAAAAAGGGAAAGTAACGAAAATGGTGATATCAGGCGCAGAGAGAAGATGGCTTCGCCACTAAGACTTAGCTGCCAAACCTCGTACTGAGGTCGAACCAACCCATAAGTATCTAACGCACACCACCACTTGACGCATACTATCAAATTTTCCTAACCTTTTTTTAAATAATATTATTATTATTATCATTGTAAGGTTTGGTAAAAGGTTTATATTATCTTTGTAAGTTTGTAATCGTAAACTATTAGTTACTATTTTCTTCAATTTTATGTTATACACTTAAGTGAGAATAAATTTAATGAATTAGAAAAAGAAATAATGAATGACTTATCTAGAGAGGGGTTGTTTTTCTTTCCTTATTTCATTAGAAATTTGAAACAAAGTCCTTTAATTAAGGAGCAAAATGAGCTACACTAATGATAATGGTGAAAATTAAAGATTTAAATGGTGAAACAAGAAGGTATAGAGAGAGCACAGTGAGGTTGAGACAGAGGATTGAGGCTCCTCTACTTTCGCCAGCGTGGACCAACTTTAGTGGGCCTCCTCCTCTCAATTATGTGACCAGCCCACAGTTTCTTATTAATTCTTAATTACCAATGAAGATTACTATTTAATTAGCATTAACAAGAAAAAAACAGCTGTACTGTGTAGTTTACAAGTCGTGGACTAGCTCCTCTCTTTCTCTGCCTTTTTTTGGTAATATATAAATTCAATTTAATTTTACTCATTTTCTCTCTCCCTCCCTCTAAATGGAACTACCGTCTTCTTCTCTGTCCTCCACGGCCCCAATTCCTCCTCTGGTTTCTTCTTCTTACCCGGAATCTCTTGACTCCTCCCCTCGTTCTCTCACCACCGACGCCTGGGATGACCTTCCTGCTCCCTCCCCTGGCGCCGTCACCGGAGCCACCGTCTCTTCTAAACTCCGTCTTATGTGCAGCTACGGTGGTCATATTCTTCCTCGCCCTCACGATAAGTCTCTCTGCTACATGGGCGGCGACACTCGCATCGTTGTCGTCGACCGTAATTCGTCTCTCTCTTCTCTCCTCTCTCGTCTCTCCAACACTCTCCTTGACGGTCGCTCCTTCACCCTCAGATATCAGTTACCCAGCGAAGACCTTGACTCTCTCATCTCCGTCACCACCGACGAGGATCTCGACAACATGATCGAGGAGTATGACCGTACCCTCTCTGCTTCCAATTCCTCAAAACCCTCGCGCCTCCGTTTGTTTCTCTTCACCTCCAAGCCCGAGGCTACTCAGTCTATGGGTCAGATCCTCGAGAGCTCGGCCAAGAGCGACGACTGGTTCCTCAACGCTCTCAACAGCGTTGGTATCCTCAATCGTGGCTTCTCTGATTCTGACGCCAACGTCAATCGTCTTCTTGGATTGGACGATTCTTTCGTTCTTCGCTCCAATTCCGGAGACAACAACGCAAGCAATCGAGAGGCCGATGAGGGCTCCGTTAAAAGCGCTAAGCAGCAACAAATCCAGCAGCCTCCGCCGCCACAACAACAACAGCAGCAGCAAGGAGGAGGACATGATGTGAACTGCCTACCGGATTCTCCGATGGTGGACACATCCTCCTCTTTTGGCTCTACTTCTTCCTCTCCCTCACTCGCCCATCTGCCGCCGATCCGTGTTCATGTAGAGGAACCCGGCGCGGTTAGGACTGTGCATGATCAGAGAAATCTGGGAATCGAAGAACAGTTTGCACGATTCAACGTCGGGAATAAGCAGCAGCAGCAGCAGCTCCAGCATCAGCAAGAGGATGGATTTGCAGCCATCTCTTCTCCACCGCCGATGCCTGTAACAATCTCCCTTCCTGCTGCTCCGACGACCGTTTCAAGTGAGTTCCAGACGAGGGTAATCTCAGACGACGAGAGATCAGATCATGGCGTGCCAGCTGGATACAGAAAACCTCCAACTCCTCGGTCACAGCCTCAACAAAATCTGCCGACTCAGCAGACTCATCATCTCAAGTCAAATAGCAGTGGACACGAACTGCCATCTCCCAATTCCGTTTCCAGGTTTCTCTCTTTTCATTTTCTCAGATATAGTTGGAACTCAAATGTGCCTTGATTTGTTTCACTGTGTAGAATCTCAGTGATTTTGGTCAGAATTCTGATTGTCGTTTTGCTTATATGCTTCAGTGATAGCAGTATGAACAACCCTATGTTTCAACAAAGACCTTCTGTCTATCAAGAACCAATTGCTCAGATGCCTTCTTCTGGTTCCACCGTTGTTGCTGGTATCATCAATCCCTCAGATCCAAGCACCGTGTCTTTATCCCAGAATCAGAATCAGGACCCAGCCTATATCCTTCATCCCCAATTCGAGCAACAATCTCAGCCACAGCAGCAGCAGTTCATACATACCGCTCCTCCTCCTCAATACATTCATCACCATCCATCTAGCGGCCTTCCTGTCCAAACATACATCCAGGTTTACCCTTCGCAGCAGCAGCAGCAGCAACAGTCCTTCCACCGCCACCCTGGTCAACTTGATCAGCAGCCTTACCCTGTTTATTATGTTACTGCTCCCGTTCCACCTAGGCCCTACAATATTCCTGTGCCACAATCTGCAAGTTTGAGCGAGGCTACGGTGGTTGTTCCTTCTACCCATCCCCGGGCACCCCCCAACTCCACCATGATGCCTCCACCTCCTAACAACCACATGAGAAGTGCTGTTCCTGGTGGCAAACCTGAGCTGGGACAACCTGGGATTTACACAACTGCACCAGGTGCTCAGATGGTTCACCAGATCCCTACAAGCCAACAACAATTCCTGGGCTTTTCAGAAATGCATCACCCACCTCAGTCTGGGTCATCCAACTATGGATTTGAATACGCCGACAATGCTCATACTCAAATATACTACAACCCATCTATGGGACATGCGCAGTACCAGACGATGACCGGGCCTCCACCAACCATGGTTATGCCTGATGGCACTGCTCCTTCTAAGCTTCCAGCTGAGAATATGAGTCAACACATTCGAAGTTCACAGCCATTGTGACACACAAGGAACCGAGGAAGTTGAACCACAATTTTGAAGGACAAAACCCGGGTTGGTTTTTAAACTTATAAATATTTTACGTTTTTATTATTTCTCTTCTTTTTACAAGTTGCTGCATCACAAAAGAGTCTTGCTTCATATTGGTTTGGTATTACGCATTATGTTAAAATGTCTTGTGTGAGTAATTGAAGAAAGAAAAAAAGAAAAAAAAGGAAGTAGTGCTGCTTCGTGGGATATTACATTATAGTTGCATTTGACATTGGTGCTTTTACCATTGTTTACTTGGATATTTACTTATATAATCATTCATTTTTATTTTTATATTGTAAATGAATCACTCCTTAATCATCTCTCTTGTTTTACCTACTTGTTGGACACTTAAAAGGCTCTCATATTTGTTTAAAAAGACCAGAGAGGATTAAGACGCATGATATGCTGATATGTTGTGTAAAACAGTAAAGAAAAAAGTCTTCCTCTTCATTGCTTCTTATCCAAGGGAGCACGAGTACAAACAAGACTCCGTGTGTGTGTGATCTTGCTAAAGTGTACACAACCCTACATCAATTTATCAGACAAGGTGTGGGCTAAAAAAGTAGTGACAAAATCGACTTGTCTTCAAATGTAGCAACATAACTTTCTCTTTAAAACTCGGAGCATTTGTGTCATCACGCAAACACCAAATCCCACTCTTTTCTCTCTCATACTCTCTCACAAACAACAGAAATCCTCTCATTGATCAGTGTAATCGATACCTCATACGTTTTTATGACTTCAATGAGTGAAAATGTGTCTTATGATTTTGAGCATCAGAAGCATTAAAAGACCGGCTGGCTGGGTTGGGCTACAAAATCTGAACCAAATCTCTCGTGGTCAGCTTCCCATTCCTTACACTCAGTCTTAATGGGTTCTTCTTGTCTTCTGTCTCTTCACTGTCTGCAATTATGACTTCTCTTTAACTCTTCTGACACTCTTTCAGCCTCAGCTTCATGCTATAAATCCTTATCAATGAGCGCTCTTTCACTCATCTCACTTTTCTATTCTCTCCATATGTAGACATTTAGAAGCATCAATGGACCCAAAAGCACCTACAGACTTCTTCCAACGGTTTGTCAAGTTTCATAAATATTGCTCAGAGACCAAGAAGGGTGGTGGGGTAATAGATTTAGGCCTCAGCCTTAAGACCATACAACATGAAAGTTACCTCCCATCGAGGCAAAGTAAGTTTCTTTGCTGTTTAACCATGCTTTTACCTCATCATTTGTTAATTTTCTTAATCCTCACTTTCTGTCATCAAATATCTATATGTGAATCAAAGTGATAGGTCACGACGGGTATGAAGAGCTCACAGAGTGGTCGCAGCCCATCTATAACTGCAATACACAGCTGAAGAGTGAGGAAACTGGAAACCAAAGACTCGCCCAACGATATTACAATGATGAAGAAAAGAGCAGAGGAAGATTGGCTTATGCAAAGGTACATATGGAAGGCCTAGTGGTGGGCCGCAAGGTTTGCCTTCTTGATCAAGGAGCTTACTCAACTCTTGCTCTTCAGCTTGACGATATGTTTGGTAAGCCGTGTTCTGATCCCCCAAGCTTTCAGTTACAGGTATGTTTCAGAAGGTTATGCCACATCAATTTGAATTTGCAAGGAATGCAGACTATGTCGGTACTGAGGTTGTTTCAGGCCGAGTCTGAGTTCACTTTGGTCTACAGGGACAAGGAAGGTATCTGGAGGACTGTTGGTAATGTTCCGTGGAAGTAATGCTCTTACACTTTCTATATACAAAAACTAGCCTTTAAAGTAAACTACTTTCCTAATTTTCCTGAAACTTGATAGGGAATTTGTCAAAAACGTGGATCGCATGAGAATCACAAGAAGAAATGATGCTCTTCTTCCCTTTTAAGCTTTCAAGTTGAAGCTTCTCCTCCTCTTAGACGTTCATTGTTTATCTAAGATCCAAATGAGCTCACTTGTGGTTATAATTCTTAATATTTGATGTAACAGAAGCTTTAAGCTATAAATACGATAATGAAGATTGAGACATCTTTCAACAAGACTGGAACAAATATAGAGAAAATAAAAATAAAAATGGTAACCACATTGGTCTCATCAAGCTCCAATTGCTTGAAGCTTCATCTTTTAAAACAGGCTTGATGTTCTGACCTCTGCAAATCTCTAGATGTCTCAATCGCAGGCCACGGGTAATCTGTCAAGACTATCAGAAACGTGCCTCATGGAAGGCCTTTTCTCTGGACTACTATTCACACAACTGACAGCTATCTTAAGAACAGCGACAATCTCGTCTTCCTTATTTGCCTCAGGAGCCAAGCAAGGATCAAGAACATCACGCAATGGTTTCTTCTCCTCAATGCATACCTGTATCCACCGAACTAGGTCTAAGTCCGATGCTCCCACCTCCACTACTTGAGACCTACCTGCTATCAATTCAAGTAGAATGATCCCATAAGAGTAGACATCCCACTTCTGTGACGGTTTAACCATCTTGAGAGTCTCAGGTGCCTGATAGTAAGATCCTGACGAAGAGTGAGCAGTGAACTCCGAGGATACGCTCTTGTGATGGTGTTGTTGCCTCTCTTGTGGCTGTTGATCCGTTTGGATGATTCTGTTAGAATGTATGGTGGGAGGAGATCCTCCAGCAATATTAGCCAACCGTGATAGTCCGAAATCAGAGATCTTAGGTTCCATATCCTGTCCGATGAGAATGTTGCTGGGCTTGAGATCACCATGGACGTATTTCTTGGGACTACACTCGTGCAGATACAAAAGCCCTGTCGCAATCCCTTTCACTATCCTCAGCCTTTCAGACCATATCAACGGAGCGCCAGTCACCATTCCTGGTTTTCCTACATATACACACATTTTTATTAAACGAAGTTTACATAATGTAATGGAATGATGCATCTCGAAATGAGAGAAAGACTGACTCACCGTGGAGGGCAGTTGCAAGATTACCGTTTGGAACGTAATCGTAGATGAGAAGCTTCTCATCGACAGACCAATAATAAGCTCGAAGACTAGCAATGTTAGGATGTCTCAGTTTCCCAATGGCTTCAACTTCTGTCTGAAACTCCTTGAATCTTTGAGACCCTCCTTCACCCAATCTCCGGACGGCTAGAATAAGTCCGTTCTCTAGAACGACTTTGTACACAATCCCGATTCCGCTCTTCCCCAGAACGAAAGCCGACGCCTTTAGCAGCTCCTCCAGGTTAAACGCTACCTGAGTGTCGAGAGCCACAATGTCACAATGCTCCACATTTTCAGAATGCGTTTCCGATTCGTCTTTCCTGAAACACAGACACTCTGCAGCCCTTTTCTTGGATTCTTTCTCGAATCCGAACTGGTTCTCGCGGTTACAAGCGCAGAACTTTGAGTAGCAATAAGAGAAAAGCAAACCCACGAGGCAGATACCTACAGCGTCGCAGAGAACAATTGCAATGACGGCACTTTTGTTTAAACCACTTGATTTTTGTTTGGTTTTAGCGTTACTATCAGAATCCTCAGGTGGATTGTCGCTTGGGATAAAAGGGTAGGAGGCATTAAGGCCAAGTTCATCTCCTGGACAAAGGTCTTTCAATGGCGGACCGCATAGCCCTGTGTTGCCAATAAACGCTGTTGGTCCTCTGTTCAACAGAGCACCTGTATGAGGAATGGGACCGGAGAGATTGTTGAAAGTGAGATCAATGTAAACCTTTTCAGGAAGATCGCCAATGGCAGGTGGGATTGAGCCAGTGAAGAGATTATGAGAGAAATCAACAGTTCCTTGAAGATTAGAGAGGTTTCCAACGTCACTGGGGATAGAGCCGTTGAATTGGTTGAAGGCGAGGTTGAGTTTCTGTAGAGAGAGGAAGGATGAGCCAAAGCCATCGGGCAAAGGACCAGTGAAGTTGTTTCGGCTGACATCGAGTGTTCTCAGCTTGTTGCATTGCAGAATCGAAGGCGGTAATGACCCGTTGAAGAGATTCTGCGACAAATCTAAGGTTTGAAGAAGCTTAAGCCTACCAATCTCGTCCGACAAAGACCCGTCAAAAGAATTGCCGTAAAGGACTAAACTTTGGAGTCCCTGAAGCTGGAAAAGCTGAACAGGCAATGACCCGTATAACCTATTACTGCGGAGATTCAAATGACGAAGACTAGAGAGAAACCCTAGTGAAGACGAGAGAGAACCGTAAAGGCTCTTCCTGGGAATGCTTAGAGACACCACTCTGAGTTCTTCGCACGTTACACCGTTCCATGAGCAAGCGTTGTCATCCCATGAGTTCCAATTACTGAGGGAACCTGTAGGATCATCGTGAACGCCTTGCTTAAACGTTAAGAGCGCGAAGCCTTCGTCGTTTAAGCCAGCCACGGTCACGTGAGAAATGTAGTTGCAGAGAAGAGCAACAAAGATGATCAGCGAGGCCAACATTGCAAATGCAAATTAGAACAATAAAACGAGTGTTAGGCTCTGTACAAGGAGTAAAGAGTGATGGAGTAAAGAGGAAAGTGTAAAAAGAAGGAAAGATACCCTCCTTGAAGAAAAAGGAGGAAGAAGAAATTATACAAAAAGGTTAGCGAGAAAGAGAGAGAGTGAGAGAGAGCTCTGTTTTTGCATTGGGAGAAGAGAATCAATAAAAATTAAAAAAACAATATTCGTGAAAAAAGAGGTGAAAGCTAGACAAAAGAGAAGCCATGGCGATCTAATCCAGACGCTACTTTGTCCACTAATTATCCATTTTTAACTAATAATTAGCTCTGTTATTGTTTAGCTTTTTGACCAAAATTATCGTAATCTCTATGCAAATATTGCAATTTAGATCCTTAATTTTATTCCAAATGGTTACATCTTTTATTGTTTTAAGAAACTGTAACAGCGTTTTGAAATACCTTTTGTCAGGATTGTTGTTTTATTGTGGAAAGTATAATATTGGTCCTCTGATGGGTTCTGTCAAGTGTCAATGTTGGTAACATTTACAGTGTTTGTCTTTTTCTATTCATCACTATCTATTCTTGTCACATTTACAATTCATCTCCACTTACCATTCTAAATAGTATCATTTTGTAATTTATGGATGATGTTACAAAACTCCACAATACACCAGCTGTTACATATTTATATATTAAAGGATTCCACGTTCTTTTCTTTATTCCTGGAGGCTTCTTTTACAGTATAACCATATAATTAAGTACTAACAATTAAGAATATATTCAATCACATGAAAACCAAAAAAAAATATAATCAATCACACCTCATCTTTCATACTGATTTTATTTTCGAAGTTGTCATCATTCAGAGTTGGTTAAAAAGGCCTGCCAAAGAGGGTAAAATGAGAGGACATGTGTAGAGTTTACTTTGTCCGGCTCTACTTGTCGTTACGATAAATGGTCGATAAGTATAGACTTGTGAAGTGTGCTCTCTCTAATAAGGCAGCTATTTCCTAGTTTAGGATTAGAGAGATGATGAGTTACTAACGAGAGAGAAATAGAGTGGGCCCAAATTCACGGACTCCGACTAACGGCGACGATTCCGAGGGAAGGGGGCCACATTGCACTAATTGGAACATTTGTGATTTTAACGTCATATTTAAATTATTTGGGGGCATCTGTTATAAAAACTGAAAACATTTTGGAGTTATGTGGGTAATTCCGGTACGACTTTGATCAAATTGAAGAGGAGATACAATGGGTGAGGCTGCAAATGCGATTCGTAGCATCGTCGAAGCGATTCACTCATCGCCGACGCAGGCCGTCGTCTATCTTTCCGGCGGTGCCTCTCTGGTCTCTCTCTCTCCCTCTAGATATATATATGTTTTGCCTCAATTCTCTTGAGTGATCGAAAGCTATATATATTGTCAGGCTTTAGGTTGGTTAATGTCGGTTCCTGGAGCTTCTAACACGCTTCTCGAATCCGTGGTTCCGTATTCCAGGATATCTATGGTTCAATTACTCGGCAGGGTAACCTCATCAGTTTTTAGCCTTTCGTTGACTTTTCGTCCGTTGACTTTTATCTCTATCTCCAGGTTCCGACTCAACACTGCACCCAAGCAATGGCCGAGGAGCTGGCTTTGTTAGCCTATAATCGGGCTCTTAAGCTCTCTAAACCAGGTTTGACTTTTTATAATTGCTCTTTTTCTTTAAGGATTGCTCTGACTTTTTCTAATCTCGTGCGGTGGTCAGGATTTCCTGTTCTCGGTGTGGGTTTTACTGGATCTTTGGCAACTTCTCCTCCAAAGCGTGGGGATCACAGGTTATCCACAATTCTTTCCTGCTTTAAATCATAATAATAATCTTTGTTTGCTTGAATTGTACGCTATCAATAGAATTGTAATCTGAAACAATTATATCTGGGGAATGTTTGAATTTCTAGCATGCCCGCTCTTATGCTTTCTATTACTCTTACTTCATGACTAGGTTTTTTTTGTCTGTGAGAGCATCTGACCGGGTCTGGGAATCTTCAGTCACTTTAACAAAGGTGACTGCAACCTTCTTTCTTGCATATGGCTTTACTCTATGATAACCACTCATGTGTTTTATCCTACTGTGCTAAATCATAGACTCTAGGGAGGAGCCGAGAGGAAGAAGACAAGCTGTCAAGCTCTGTACTGATCCAGGTATGCACACAGCGTGTTTAGGGCATTGGCCTTTCTCTTTCTTTTAAACAAAACTGAAAACTCACTAGTTCGTTTTCATTACTGGCTATTACAAAACTGATTACAAATAAGTACCGCAGAAGTTTCTCTCTTATAATCTCAAGTACTCAGATTCATTTTCGTCGGGGCCAATCATTTTTCCATATGTTACTCAGTTTGCATAGCTTTTCTAAAAGCATTCTACTATAAAATTACTCCTCACGGACTGAGTTCTTAAAACCTTTTCTGCTCACTGTCATAGGCTATGGCCAAGGCATGCCAAGTTCCGGGGACACTTGACTCTGGCTTAACCGAGTCTGAGGTGCTGTCTGAGTCTGAAACCCAGTTTAATGAAGAAGAAGAACTAGAGCAGCTTATAGATGGACAATTGTGCTTTAAGATTTATTCATTTTCTAGGGGTAAGATTTTGGTCATTTGAACACCGTAAAGTTTGAAGCATTTAAACTGAATCTTGCATCTGTTATCATTGATGATGTATTTCTACCTTTATGGCAGAAGCACACGGGTCAAATGAAGAGAGAAAGATTATACTTCCTGGTTCTTTTAATCCATTACATGACGGTCATCTCAAGCTGTTGGAAGTGGCTACGAGGTAGGCTAGTGTGTCTATATTAATTACTTGACAAGTACCTGCTTCTCCAGCATTGTGACACTATAATTATCTCCAAACAACAAATCAGACTATTGTTCTTTATTTTTCTCTGTATAATAAGATTTGAACAACCTCACAAACAGATTTGTTGATGCAGTGTTGCTGGGGGCGGGTACCCATGCTTTGAAATATCCGCAATAAATGCCGACAAACCACCCCTTTCTGTTGCACAAATTAAAGATCGTGTCAAGCAATTTGAAGCAGCTGGTAGGCTGGATCTTCGATTTTCAGCCACTATTTATTCATATATTTTAGGCACCAATTGTTTAGCATATCTATGTTACTACAGTCTTATGAATGACCTATCAAGTTTGTGGTCCAGATTCGAGCTATAATTGTTTACAAAGCAAGTTATCTAGTTACTCCCGCCATCATCTGTTATCCGTTTAATATCTGGTTGACAGGAAAGACGATCATAGTTTCGAATCAGCCATACTTCTACAAGAAAGCTGAACTCTTCCCAGGAAGCAGTTTTGTAATTGGCGCTGACACTGCAGCAAGGCTTGTTAATGTATGTAGATACTGAACCTTTTCTAATCCTCCTTTCGTTTCTTTCCTTAATTCTACAATTGGATTTTTATGGTACATTCATTATCTTCCAAATTCATACTATCAAAGAAGAATGAGAAACTCAACTTTTTGCAGCCAAAGTATTATGAAGGAAGCTACAAAAGGATGATGGAGGTTCTTGGTGATTGCAAACGGACAGGTTGTAATTTCCTTGTTGGTGGCCGCATTGTAGATGGTGTATTTAAGGTATGACTTAAGCACTAGAATATTGAGCAAAAGATACTCTCTTGAACGTTGTTTATGAGGTTGTATGTCTCTGCCGTATTCTTGCCCTGTAGGTTCTCGAAGATCTTGATATTCCTGAGGAAATAGTCGACATGTTCATCTCAATTCCAGTCGAAACATTCCGGATGGATGTATCATCTACACAGATAAGAAAAAGTCAAGGGGGTGTTATTTCCTCCGTATCCAAGTGATGAGTGTGTATATGTATTGTACTGGACTCCATCACACACACTGCCAAAAACGATTTCAGAAATTTGACTATGACTTGGTTCGTCTACAAAACTCAAAACTATCTGAATTTTTCTTGTTGTGCCGAATTCTAAATGAACTTTTGGACCTGGTATTTTTCAAAGTTTAGTGAAAAAAATCAAATTCTCTACACAAACTTTTTCTTTTGTGTCAAAATACACATTTACCAAACGGGACGTTAGTCAACCGTTAATAATCCGTTTTTATGACACATGTAAGCTCCATGCTGACCTAACTCATCCTCAAGATCCCTAAATGATTACTCAGAACTCATGAAATTAACAACAAGCGTGAAATCAAAATTAGATAACATTAACAATGAACTCGAACAAGAATTGAAATCAACCCTAAGCGTAAAATTGAATTGCATAACAATAAACTCGAAAACTTAAGGGTTTGTTCTGAGATTACGAAAGCTAAAAAAGTCTGCGTGTACGAAAAGTAGTAAAAACTAAGGTATCGTTCGAATAGAAAAGTTAGAGAAATATATTAAACTTGGTACAACCCTAGGTTGAATTAGCCCATTTAGAAAAGGCTCAGCTTGCAGTGGACTTCAGCTTCGGTCTGGCCTAACGTTGAAAAAGCCCATGAGTGGAAAGTTGGTAGCCCAGTGCAAGATCCACTCGATCTGCCACTGACACCATCTGGAGTGGGCTGAGACTCGATCCGCATCCTCCCTGGGCTCGATCTGCAGCTCTTCAAGGCTCGAGATGGTGTCTGCAGCTGGTTCCATTTTAGACAATTTCCGGCTCCAATCTGACTCCAAGTGCTGCTCCTTGTTTCCCTTAGTCCCCACTTGCCATGAACGCTCCATTTTATTGCCTAGAGTACATGAAATCTCCTCGAATGCAATGCGCATGCTAATGCAAATGAATGAAGCTATTTGGACTCTAAAATGATGAGAATGTAATATATATGTATGCAGAAATGGCTAAATGAGACTCCTTGAATATGTTAAAAACCATATATATCAAGCCTTTACATTTTGATATCTTAAGCTCTTTTGAGTTTATTTTCGAAGAATCTAAAATATTACATATTTTTGATGTATTTCCTCATCAATGTGAGTTATAACCTTCACAAAATAATATTACATCCAGCTTTGTGCTTACTTTTGACAAATTCTAGATTTTACAATGTTTTGGCATTTTTCCTCATTTCTGTGGGTTATATAGCCTTTACATTTTTATATCTCAACGTCTATTTTTGAGATGATTATCTATTTTAGATTTTATTAATTTTTGACGTATTTTCTTATCTATGTGAGTTATATCATTTACATTTTGATCTCTCATTTTCTTCTGAGTTTATATTAGAAGAATCTAAGATATTATAATTTTTGGCGCATTTCCGCATTTATATGGGTTATAGCCTTTACATTTTGATCTCTCAACATCTATTTTTGAGATAATTATCTATTGTAGATTTTACAAATTTTTGATGTAGATTCCCATCTATGTGAGTTATAGCCTTCACAAAATCATTTTACATCCAACTTTGTGCTTACTTTTGACAAATTCTAGATTTTAAAATGGTTTGACATATTTTAACATCCATGTGGGTTATGGCTTTTTCATTTTGATCTCTCACAGTCTTTATAGTTTATTATAGAAGAATCTAAGATATTACAATTTTTGGCGCATTTCCTCATTTATGTGGGTTATAGTCTTTACAGTTTGGTATCTCAACCTCTTTTGAGTTTATTTTTGAAGAATCTAAAATATTATAAATTATTGACGTATTTCTTCATCTATGTGAGTTATAGCCCTCACAAAATCATATTACATCTAGTTTTGTGCTTACTTTTGACAAATTCAAGATTTTACAATGGTTTGACATATTTCCTCATCAAAGTGGGTTATAGGCTTGACAGTTTGATACTTCAAATTTTTGACATGATTATCTATTTTATATTTTACAAATTTTTGATGTACTTCCTCATCTTTGTGTTATAACCTTCACAATATCATATTACATCCAGCTTTGTGCTTACTTTTGAAAAATTCTAGATTTTACGATGGTTTGACATATTTCCACATCTATGTGGGTTATAGCCTTTACATTTTGATATCTCAATGTCTATTTTTGACATGATTATCAATTTTAGATTTTACAAATTTTTTACGTATTTTCTTATCTATGTGAGTTATAGCCTTCACAAAATCATTTTACATCCAGCTTTTTGCTTACTTTTGTCAAACTTTAGATTTTACAATGGTTTGGCATAGTTCCTCATCTATGTTGGTTATAGCCTGTACATTTTTATATCTCAATGTCTATTTTAGAGATGATTATCTATTTTAGATTATACAAATTTTGTTCGTATTTCCCCATCTATGTGAGTTATAGCCTTCACAAAATCATTATACATCGAGCTTTGTGCATACTTTTGAAAAAATCTAGATTTTACAATGGCTTGACATATTTTCACATCAATGTGGGTTATAGCCTTTACATTTTGATCTCTCATTGACTTTTGAGTTTATTTTAGAAGAATCTTAGATATTACAATTTTTGGTGTATTTCCTCAA
>OVAX01001839.1:25084-37789 GCA_900406405.1 Lepidium africanum | reverse complement strand
TGCTTCTGATATCTCGATTGTTTTGTTGGTTTGAATACTTTCTTATGTGTTATAATGTTGTTTTCATGAGTCAATAATAAGTTCGTAAAAAAAGTTAACTTGAGAGTGAAAAATTCCATGAAGTATGCTTTGTTTAGATCAGCCATTAAATATGAATATAATTTTATTCTGAAATCTTAATATACCTCCTGAAATTGTTTTCTTTAGAAGAAGTTTCTAGTATTTATCTACATTTATACATGTTATATATAACCAATCTATACCCTTTAATGATTAAGATGGATAACCATCCTCCATTACATCATTCGAGTGATTTCTAAGTTTTTTGTTCTGTAATGTTTACAGTTTTACTGTTGATAGAAAAATTTTGACAAAAAAAAAAAAAAAAAAAAATNTGAAAAAAAAATTTTAAAAAAAAAAAAAAAAAAAAACAATTTTCAAAAGAAAAAGAAAATAGTTATTCGAAACAAAAAGTATTTGTTTGAATAATTTTGAATCTTGTTTATTAAATTCGAAACTAGAAAACAATCTGGATCCGTCGAATTAACCACCGGAAAGCTTTGTGGAGAGATGTCAATGGGAAGCGACTCTACTTGGGTTGGGAAGAAACCAATCAGGCGCATCGGCGGATTGTCTGATGCTCTTTCCATCGCCTCCGATCTTGGTTTCGCCGTCGCTCCTCCTCCTTCTCAGGTAACTTACTAATCCCTTCTCCTAATCACATAATTCTCACCTGAATCGGAATTTAGTCTCTGATTACTTATTTTAGTTGAATTTAGTATCTATACTGGTTGTTGCTGTTGAGATTGATTTTGTAGAACAATGCATATGAGATCTGTAATTTGATGGAGACTATATTACTGAGGAATTGGGAATTTTAGCTTCTTGTGAGTTTTGTGAATCTCTGGACCATACGTTTTGCTATTGTGTTGCATTAGTTTCGAGCTTCATCTCTCGGAATTTATATATCAAATCTGATTTTGTGTCCTGAATTTGAGAATTATAATGGTATTTATCTGTCAATTAGCTACATTTTGTAATAATTCGTATTCATAGTATTGAAGCTGTTTTAATTTACAATGTGGTATGCGGTAACGCATATTGAATCAAGCTTATGAGCTCACTCATTTCCCATGTAGGAAGAACTACAAAGCTTGGCGTCTTCAAATGGCGAAAGAGGTGATGATTTAATAAGGGTTTTGAGAGAGTTATCTGCTGTCCAAAGGAAAATTGCAGACTTGCAGGTCGAGCTTCAAGGGAGGAAGGTATATCTTTTTCAGGGTTTTCTTTCTCTTTCAAAGTGAAAATTAGACATGGATCAGAAATCACTGCCTTGATAGTTATGCTAACAGTTCGTTATATTGTCAAATGCTTTCTTTTTAATTTGTTTGTTTGCAAATTTCAGGATGATAAAAATGTGGCACATTTGACTCATGTGAGTGAAATGCAAAAGAAAATAGAAACTCTCTCAAGGATCACACAAATATTGAAAGATGTTATACAAAACAAGGTTGATAAATTCTCCTGTTTACTTACAAGTATCCTCTCTATTTTTCAGTCTTTCCGGAAAATGGTTTGTGTATCTTGCCAGTTTATAGTTGCTCATTTTTCTATTTTACTTTTTATCTCTAGTCTGCATTTAAGCGATATCTCCTTCATTAAGTTCCTACTTTATCGTTCTGAAAACTGAGAAGCTGAAGTTCTTGCTTAAGATGTTTTGGAATCATTAGTTTCTGAGGACATCATTAGACCGTCTTATCTATTCTTCAATTTGTGAATCTGTGATTGAAGTCTCTTACTTCATTTGTCTGTTTATATAACAGGATCGAATCATTGCTCGTCTCCAACAACCTTATTCGCTAGATTGCATTCCAGTGGAAGCAGAATATCAGGTGATTCATGTCATTTGATAGAATTTACTACTTTGAGGACCAACTATATCTAAGCCTGATTGGTATCTGAAGATGCTTTGTCTAATGGCTTCTTTCTTTTTTGCTTTTCAGAAACAATTTTCGGAGTTGCTAATGAAAGCCGCCAGTGATTATGGGGCCTTAACAGCATCAGTATCTGATTTTCAGTGGAGCCAAAACTTTAAAGAACCTCCTACAGTCTGGGGGGTATGATATTACTCTTTCTTACATGCATCTTGGTTTTTATTTATCTATTTTACCATTTACATCTATCAGACTTAACTTCACATGTTTAGTTGCGCTACGCCATACTATAGCGTATATTGTTTAGAATTCATAGAACGCATTGCAGAAGAATTCTCTCTGCAACCAAGAAAAAAAGTTGATTTCTGTATTACATTCCATAATCTCAATTTCTTCATTTTTCCTCGAAAAATTATAGGAGATGCTGCGTCCAATACCAGTGGCACTAGCGTCATGCACGAGATTCTTTGAGGCCATGTCTGCGATGAGAGAATCATTCACGACTCTTCAAAACCTTAGAGTTGGGAACACTGCAGTCTCTACACCAACAACAGCAGAAGGTAACGAAATGATACATAGGGACTCAGATTGTGTAACTCCACCTCAAGGGAGAATAGAGTCAAGCCTCGACGACTTAGCTGTTGAGACCAAAAGGAGACAAATCAATGATCAAAACGAAGAAGATGATGGTAATAACAATGGCAACCGCAGACTATCTTGGCCTCCTTCTGTAAAAGACAGTAGCATCTAAAAAGTTAGTTTTGTCTTGGTTTGAGGTTTGTCATGCCGATTCTGTTTTGTGCTATCAACATTAGTGTCCTTGATTTCTAATCTAATTGAAAATCTTTATGTAAAACTTAACAGTATATATTGGTTTTTTTTTCTTTGTCACAGTATATATTGGTTTGTAATCTAATTTAGTGTTCTAAGTTCCAAAGTTTTCTTATGATCAAATGGTGCTTCAAATCTCTCTTCAAACTCCATATTTGAAGAAAAATCTGGTGCTTCAAATCCATCTTCAAATTTAAAGATCTCTATTTTTTTTTATTTCTTCCTTCATTTTTTTAGTAAGATTTTTTATTTGCAAAATGATTCCTTAAATTCAATTGTTTTATTATTTTATAACTAACTAAAATTTTAGGATATGATAAAAAATAAAATAAAAATCAAATTATTATCCGAGACAATAATTTTTCTAAATTAGTAAATTTCTAATTAATAAATATAACAAAAAGTTATAAAATGCAACAATAACATGTATCATAATATAAAATACAAGAACATATTGTTTAAACAAATAGAAAATCATAATTAAAAATATATGATTATCACGAGTACATTATATATTTATCATTTGTTTTTCTATTTATGTGATATGTAATGAAATTTTATGATTTTACCAAAGTTGTGATTTATTATTTATTTAAAATTAATAAATGTGGGTTAAANAAATTTTATGATTTTACCAAAGTTGTGATTTATTATTTATTTAAAATTAATAAATGTGGGTTAAATATATATATTTGAAAAGTATAAGGATAATTTAGAAATTAAGAAGAAATATGATAGATCAAAATATTATTAAAATATTCATTTGAAGTAAGAAATGAAATAAACCATTAGAGCAAACACCTCTTTCATTTTTGGAGAACTTCATTTTTGAAGAAAAAAATGAAGGNTGGGTTAAATATATATATTTGAAAAGTATAAGGATAATTTAGAAATTAAGAAGAAATATGATCGATCAAAATATTATTAAAATATTCATTTGAAGTAAGAAATGAAATAAACCATTAGAGCAAACACCTCTTTCATTTTTGGACCACGTCTAAGTGTTAATTTCATATGGGAATGATTAGAAAATAAAATATAACTTAGATGTGGGAATCTATTCAGTCGAGAAAATATAAATTACTATAATTAAAAGATAGGAGTGACAGAAAAATTGAATTTGAATTCATAAGCACAATGCGTTCCACGTTGGCAAAAAAAAAAAAAGAAAAAAAGAAAGCAAAATGCGTTCCACGGATTAACTCGTATGGTCTATAA
Organism: Lepidium africanum; assembly: GCA_900406405.1. Taxonomy (NCBI): domain Eukaryota; kingdom Viridiplantae; phylum Streptophyta; class Magnoliopsida; order Brassicales; family Brassicaceae; genus Lepidium; species Lepidium africanum. The sequence continues at coordinate 33,806 of OVAX01001839.1, read as the reverse complement.
AAATAGTGGTAGTGTTGTAGACCATGAATTTAAGACAACTTTAATTGAGAACCGCAGCTAAACATATTTTAGCAACCTAGTTACATAGAATAATAGCTCGGTCTGGTCTTAAAAAGTAAATCGTTTATATGTTTAGCAAACTGCAAAGGCAGACTAGCTTAGATGCATATATTAATATGTACTGGTTCATTAATTTTTGTTTGGTGGTAACAACATCTACACACAAAAAAACTCAAAATACCATATAAAAATCATTCAACAAACAATTATTGGGATTAAGAAAAAAACAAATAATTGAATCTTGATAGTTGATCTCAATACTAATAATGAAAACACATACACATTTTTGTTGTTATATAACCAGATATAATGCATGTAACGTGATTTATGCAATAATAGATCATAGATAGTAAGTAGATAATTTACTGTTTTCTTTTGAACCTTAATTTGTAAGATATTAACAAAAACCTTATTTTAAAATTTTGGTTTTAGTCCCTAAATTTTAGTCCCTTCTTAATAACCCTTTAATATCCAACAATTATTTTTAAAAAACCATATAATAAAGACACGATCAATAGAATTTTTTTTTTTTAAGCCACGTTCTCCTTAATTTCTCAAACCGATGCCGAAAGCAGTTTGTATCTACTATCGATGTTTTTTCTTCCCAAAGCCAAACTAATAATCTCAGTTCAAAAAAGAAACAAAACCACCACTGTTTCACTCATATTTTTCTTATCATAAACAAAACAAATACCACAAAAGCCAATCCAAAAAATTCAAAAGTTAATTACCTTTTATTTTCTCTGAAATTAGCCCGCTCGTCGCGACATCACTGAACGTAAAATCAAATAATTGATTTATCCTCTAATTGGCATAACGTTTCTTCAATTTTATGTTGAATCTTGAAAGATAGGAGATTTCGAAAGCTTGATTCGAACTCAGAATCAAATGAAATTTTCTTGGAATGGAAACGTCGAAGTAGACAAAGTGAGTTCAATCTCTTTCTGGGTCTTTGCTTGGTGATTGATGAGGCACATCAAGCTTTAGGAAATTATTTATATTGTGTTGTAGTTCAATCGTCATGGATGGTTGGAGATGCTGATTCGAACAGCATGGGTACTAGCTATGGAAATGACTACAAAATTGGCGGAAGATCCTACAACTAGGCATGTCTTCGAAGTTTGTAGTGTACATGTAATCAAATCTTGAAAGCTTTGTAAGAAGGTTTTTGCTTTGTTGTGTTAATTAAATTATGTGGCCTTCTTTCTTGGAGGTTTTTTCCGAGAATTATTCTGTCTTTGACCCTGCGGTGGAGGAAGATGCTTAATGCTCTACCCATCAAAGCGGCCAGGGGTATGGAGTTCTATCAAATTGATTGTAAATTTCTGTTAAATGGAGATCAATCTTGAAAATCTAATTGTTGGTTCAACAATGTTATTTCTTTTTAATTGTGGCCTTTCTTTATGTCAAACGGTTCATACACCTCCAACTTTTGGTTCGTCTCCAAATTTTGAGGCTACGACTCATAAAATTAAAATTGTTAAAGATGTTGATAGTGTTGTGAATGCAATATTGTCTACTCTCTTTACCTTTTGTCAATTATGATCTGTGTGGATTAGAAGGACCAAGTAACAGATTTGTGTGAAAAAATAGGTGGTGGAGGCTTCTATGATATTGACATCTGACGAAAAGTGAAATTAATCTTTGTGAACATATTTGGTGGAATAATGAAATGTGACGTGATTGCAAGTAGAATCTTGAACGAAGCAAAAGAGGTAAGTGAGAAAGAACATAGGTTTTTGTAGATACAAATATACATAAAAGAGTTTCATGTGAATAATCGAGTTTGGTGTTGAAATGATTGTACACATATATCTCTGAAAGTACCTGTGGTGGTTCGTCTAGAAGGTACAAATGTTGAACAAGGGACGAGAATCCTCAAGGAAAGTGGAATGAAGCTCATTACAACTGATGATTTAGATGATGCCGCCGACAAAGCTGTCAAAGCATTGTCTCATTAATCTCTCTTTCTCTATACAGAAGAAGCCCACAATTTTTTTAATGTTTTATGCAAATTACATTTCTCTTGTGGACGGATATAATAATATTCTCAAGAAAAAAAATTGGACCAAAATAATGAACTGGTGTCTGTTTTCTGTTTTGTGTGTTTCCAAAGAAAAAGTGCCTCTGTAATTCTTGATTTACTCTTTTTTGTATCCAAACAATTGATGGTTAAATTATATTATTAGGGTCATTGGTTCATGAAAATCTTCATAGTTTGTATAATATATAAGTTTGATACAGAACAATTGGTACATAATGGTACACTCATGTTAGTGACGCTTCGTATAAGATTTTACTGTAATTTTGTAAAAGATCGATAGTTATTTATTTGAGAGAGTACTGGGTTTTTGTTTTAGCTTATTTCCTTACTTGGTGAGGTTGGACTGAAAAAAAATAATTAAATATGTTTCTAATTTTTTACAGTTGAGTTGTCTACACTTTGGTGAATTATATTTCCAATTCCAGTTTTCTGCAAACTACAAATCAAACACAATATCCCTACTTATTCAACCCAAACCAAAAAGTATTGTCCAACAAAATCAATTTTATGTAAGAAAATAAATGAAACTATTTACGATTATTAAAAAAATAATAACAGCTCCACTAAAGTTTATGATATTTTTTTATTCAAACAAGTACAATTAATAAAACTAAGACTGTAAATTAAGAGTTTTTTTATTTTCACCAAAATATATTTGCCAACCAAAACGTCCTTTAAATATCATAAACATTCATGTCTGGTTATACAATTAAACAAATATGTGATCAAGACTAAAAAAATGTATAAAGCATCAGAAAAATTTCGTAACTTTATTTCGTTTAAACCAAAACTGAAAATTATAAAAATGTTATCATTTTAAAATAATATAAAATATTGTCTATATTTATAGTTATATGAGTGAGTGATAACCTGAATTTTTGACCAAACATATTACCGAATTTGTAAACCAAAAAACTGGATAATGTAAATAAAATCTGATTATATAAATATCATAAAATTAAATAAATTTACCGTTTATATAGCGTGGGTAACGTCCTAGTTGGAGAATTATAATAAAAGATGCAATGGGATGGTTTAGCAATTATTACGTAGCTTCTAGTTGCTTAAAATTATATAGCGGCGTTACGGACCCACCCACGAGCTCTCTATATTTCCCTTTTATTTTTCTATTCGATCACATACGTCCAAATTTCGATTTGGCCCTGCCCCCACTCCCTTTCCTTACGCGCCCATGCGCGTGTCCTTTATAATTCCTCTCCTGAACCCAAATATCATACCGACCTATTATTTAACTAGTTTAGTCATACCGGTTTCGTATTTACCGTAACCACAAACCGGTTTGATATCTACCATAATCACAAACCGGTTTGATATTTACTAGGTTTCGTCTCCGAGCAGCCAATATTGTTCAAAATATCAAAACAAACTATTGTTTTTTACACATTTTCTTCCCAAAAATGAGATAATTTATGATTTTTTTAATATTAAGATGTATTTATTTCTGGATGCGTGCAGTTAAATGAAACGAATAAATATCTGCAACCAACTCATGAATAGACTCAAGCGATAGAATATTCGTTTTAATGCCAATGATACATTTTTCAAAGCACTCTACAAAACTTAAATGTCATTTCATTATCCACGATCAAAATATTCGTGTTTATGTTTTGCCAATTACTTTTTTTATAATTATCCTTTCATTTAGTGTTTTAACATGTGTAATTGTTATGTTTGCTTCGGTTAGATATTTGGTAATCATATTTTCTCGTTAATGACAAGTGTTTATAGATTATAAAGCACATCTGAATGGAATCTACCGAAGATTATTTTTTGTTGTTAAAGAGTTACCATTTATTCTATTCAACAATAGTAAGATTCATATGTATCCATATCAAAATAATTATACAATTATGATAAAATATTGGGATGCTTAACTAAAATTCATTACTCGAAATCTACATGATGAGATCTATAAATACCATTTATTGCTCATTCAGTGAAATCCAATGCCTGGGTTTGTTTTGGAGAAATCAAATCTTAGGTGGACCTTTATGTAATTAACAGAAATATAAAAAAATACACGCGCCTGCCATTGAAGGACCTTATCCCACGCGTTCATGTATGTATCTTCCATTTAAGTTCTCTTTCTTCAACGTCGTGCTCCGGTGATGTTTATAACCGACGAGACGAGAAGACTCTCTGGCGCCATAACAATACAACCTTCATTTCTCCGATTTCCTTGGCTCTCTTATTTACTGTTTTACCCTGATATGTTCTCTCTTCTATTCCAAGTAAACCCAAATTCTCTTTCTCTCAATTTGAATTTCCGGATTTTTTGTGATAAACCACCAACTCGTTTTTTTTCTTTTTCTTGGTAGTTGTTATTGCTGCATTAATGGTGGTTTTGATTTTTCTCTGATCCGCTTGGTTCAATTTCTCCGGCGGGTGGTATTGATTCGATTTCTATTCGATTTAAGCTTTTTGTTTTTGGTCAAAGAGCTTCCTTACACCTAGATATTCAGAGTTTCCTTTTCTCTTAAGTCATTTCATAATTTGCAAATTCTCCGAAATTTGATCTCATTTTCTAACCATCCACGGTGAATTCCTATAAATTTCGACGATAGTGAATCACCTCTTTCTTCTTGTTCGGAAAATTACACATTTGTTGAACATGCTATGGAATATCGTAATGGCGAATAATCTGGAGCTATTTCTTTCGCTTTTCAGTGATTTTGAGCGATTTTGAGGTCAATTTGACTTTAAATTGGAAATTAGAGTGCAGTCTTCGGATTTAGATGGGGAATGGTGGTGAAACCAAATGTGTTTTCCCCTTGACGAGTCTCCAGATCGGGTAATTATATCGCTCTTTGATTGCATTGCCGTTTTTTCTTCGTATTACTCGAGTATTATTTTTAATTGTTATGATTCTGTGGCAGTGAGATCAATGATTCTACAGTTTCTGTCTAATGATATGGAGTTATGTGACCTGTTATCTTAGTTTCCTGTTCTGTGTTTGCTTTTTTATTATAATATATGACTTGTTTTCAGCCATTGTTGAACCTTTAACGGAAAGAACGTTCTACTTCCAGACAAAACAGGATCTATTTTGGTTTTGGAAATATTATATAAGTTTCTGAGATAAAAGCTATAGGTTTTTTTCTTTCTTTCTTACATTATCTTGAACTAATTGTATCGAATGCCTGTTAATTTCTGATGCCGGGTATTTTTATTCCTTTCCTGAATCTCAAGTAGTATCAGTTCTTGGTCTTAATGCCTTAAACATCACCCTGTGAAGTAAAACATAGTGGCAGCAATTTGTTCTAGTGATTCTTTCGTCTAGTTTAATGAAATTATGTCTCTGTGCAAGGCAATCAGGTTACGTATGTGCTTGTTTTGAGCATCTGTTTCTCTTCAGAGCTTCTAATCTGATAATAATTGCGTGTTTGTTTTAAACACTTGAACTACACTGTCACATGTTATTTGCTTGTTGTTTTGTGGTTAACCTTTGTTTATTTATTTGGTTTCAGAGACTTGCAATCATATCTCTCTGATCTCAGTATTTTCCTGGGCAATAAAAGTAAAAAGATTTACATATTAGTGGACAACCGGCCATGGTTGAGTCCTGGCACCAGATCTGCTCATTTCTGGCAACTAATGGTTACAAAGGTTGTAAAAGCTGCTTCAAGTAAGTTCGTTTTTGTTACTCAGGTGAAAATTTCATTAAGTGACCCATCTATCCTTGTTTGCAGTCCAGACTCTCCCCTTTTGCAAACTCGAAAAGTCGAGGGGAGAAGAAAAAATTGAAGCAGGAGGAGAAGAAGCTTAAAGAGGCCTGTTCTCAGCCCAACAATAAGAAAATGAAGCAGCTTAAGAAATGGTTTTCATTAATCGATGCAACAACTTTTTCGAAGAAAAAAATACCTGCAAAGAAACTGCAGAGCTCTTTGTTTCTTAAAAAGCAGCTGCACAAGACCTTGTATGGTTTCATCGTGTTTGAAATTGAATGGGCAAACGTGAGGGGCATCAATTATTTAAATGAGCTACAGGTATTCTTTGCAGCTGCCCATTGTTTTCATCTGACATTGTGTTTTTTCTTGTTTCTTAATCGATGTGTATCATTATTTAGACAGATACGTCTCTTGCTATAGAAGCTAAATTGATGCGAAGGTGGGAGTTTGATAGTATTGATCAAGCTGTTAAAAGTATGTCTCAGTGGTTCTCTGGATCAAAAGCTGAAAGGTCTTGCTTGAGGGAATATCTCGATTCAACTATAGGTAACTTAGTTTCTTATAAAGAACTTCTTTTGCTCTTAGTTTCTTATAAAGAACTTCTTTTGCTCTTAGTTTCTTATAAAGAACTTCTTTTGCTCTGATTTAGCGTTGAATCTCCTTTCGTCAGCCAACTTTGCTTTAGTTGGTGATACATCTTGCATGCTTTAGCCCTGCACCTTTCTGGTTCCCTAGCGTAAGTATGCTTACTGTATTGTAATCGTTGTAGGAGAGGTTTTTCATGACGCTGAGGCCGAATTCCCAAAATCTTCTCCCAGTGATGATGATGAGGACTATCTTTCTGTTGAAAATGACTCTCCTTGTTGCTCCAGAAGTGTCTTCAACGTAAGCCATTCTACTGCGGAGTATAATGAAAACGAGCCTCACACACCGCCTCTGACTGGACCATACAAGAGAAGAAGAGTAACAAAGGCAATTAGCACCGGAGTTGAAGTTGACTATATGGAGGAAACACCCAAGAAAAGGGATAACTCGGTAGATCACTGGGAAAGCCATGTACCAGATGGTGAGAACATCGCTGAAGCAACCCAGTATAAGGATGTACTCGTTCTTGTTAGGTTTGGTGACCGTGATCTCCCTTTCAAATTGCGAGAGGTTATAATGGCTGACATACGCTTGCTTACTTTACTTGAAGCTGGTCTCCCTTCATGGGTCTTGTTTCTGCAGTCTTATCCCGGTTTCTGCCATCTTTATCGACCCTGGATGTGCCTTTTCGCCAGAGCACTATATGTGATGATATCAGTCGTCACTGTTGTGATTGGTTTTTACGACCTGTACAAAAATGTCCCCGTTCTGAAGGCCACTGCTTCTCGGTTATGTGGACCACTCTTTGATTGGATTGAGACATGGGACATGGTATCGCGGATAAAGTACTTGGGAACGATGCTGTTTCTTCACAACTTTCAGAAAGCTGTCAAGTGGACTCTGACAATGGCACGTGCTCTGCAGTCATTTTTCTCTTTACTCATAATGCCTCTAGTAAATCCTGTTTTGGACGCTCTTGGTTTGCTCCTACCATTATGGAATTCATTGGCAGAAACAGTGGCGAGCTTGGTTTCGGTGGTTTGGATAGTGACTGAGACTGGTTGCAATCTTGTTAGTGATGTGGTAGACTTGGTGTTTTTGCCCATTTGGTTTATCGTCTCACTAGTTTGGAACGTCAGTAAGTAAATCAACTGTTCGCTTGAGCATTACTTCTCTTATCTTTTATGCATATAATCATAATTCTGACCGTATTTTCTTTTCGATGCTGCAGCAAATACTGTTTTGCTGCCTCTATTCTGGATCATATGGGAGGTGGTATACGCACCGATCAGAGTGGTTGTTGCATTGGCCAATTGTTTGGCTTTTTCCTTCACATACATATTCGTTGCTCTTGGAGATTTATGGCGGTATATGAGCAGCATACTTCAGCTTGGGTCAGATTCGCAAGCTGCTGTGAAGACTTATGAAGTCTCCATGTGGCGTACGCTTTGGAACGATTCTCACGTCAGTAAAAAATTTCAATTACGATATTATAAAAGTCTGAATCCTTGCAATTAAAACCATGACAAAATGTGTTTGCGTTGCTTCAATCTTCAGGTATTTCGTGCTGTCAGGAGTATATTGAACGGTTTTGTAGCCTTTTTTGCTGCCTGTAACAGACACCGGCTTAGGTAAAGTGTCTTCTTCTACACGTAAACACTTTTCCATGTGGCCCAGCTGTTACATTTATGTTTTGTGTTTGATTTGATTTCTCTTTTGCAGTATATATAATCACATACAAGACTTCATTCGGAGACTACATGAGCGAACCTCGAGATCAGAATCTATAGACTTGAGAAATGGCAAGTCTGCTAAAAACCAGCAACGTAGAGTGAGCATTTCTCTTGGTCTCATAATTGTTCTCTTACCTGAATTCAGTTTTTGGGTCTTGTCTGTATTTATCACATCAGTTATAATCATTTGTTGCAGGGAGACGACGACACGAGAAGGAAATTGCACCTTGCATAGAATTCAACACCAAAATCGTTTATTCTTTGAATTCTTTTGTTTTTTACTTGATAGGTTATTAGAATGTAGATAGAGGTTTTATGGCCAAGCAACATTGTCCCAAATCAGCCATCATGTTTGTATATAAGAAAAAAGGAAAGAAGTCATAAAAGTTATGGAAACGACTTTAGATAACAATGTAGTGACGATGACGAAACACAGAAGAACTGAACACACAAGCATGTACAATCGATACAAGACACTACAATTGAACCATGAATTAACATTAATTTTTTTTTCTAAGAACCATGAATTAAGTAACGAAACACAATGTATAATAATCACAAAATTGGGAGGCAATAAAAGATTTTGCCCTCTTTTGTTTTTTTTTTTTTTT
>OVAX01001839.1:0-25073 GCA_900406405.1 Lepidium africanum | reverse complement strand
TTTTTTTTTTTTTTTTTTTTTTGGTGATGAAGTCAAGGGAAATTGACCTAGATAGCAAACTTGCTTTTGAAATGAGTGAGTTTACTGGTAAATCATAAAGATTTTCACAAACTCATCTTTGTACACCAATCTTAAAAACTTATAAGCCTAAAAGAGATATGTTTGCCAACAAAGCTGTTGGTTATACGACTTATTTACATTTTGAAAACGTGATTTCGTTTGTAATATCATTCTGAATTTTTTACATTTGGAAATATGATTTCACTGTTTACAAGTGATTATCTGTCCTCTCATCTATCACTTACATTTATGATTGGACCGATGATACAAATAATGAATTCGTACAAACTTTCAAATTAAGTGTGTGTTTCGACCCAAAAAGAAAACAATACTAATAAACATGAAAAAAAATAACGAAAGAAAGATTCGGTGGTTTGCAACAAAAGATAAAGATAGATGAGCACATGATTACAGTGGCATGGTTTCGACTTTCTTTAGAATATAGAGTAAACATTTCGATTTCTATAAATATTAATGTATATATAATGATATATCTAGCTAAATTGACTCAAGAATATATATATAGATCAATATCATTATTAGGCTATTACCATTACAAAAGAATCAAAAGAAAAGGAATCTATTCTTCTTCTTCTTCTTCCAATTATTATTGTTATTCTTTGACTTAGGAGAATAAGAGAAAACAAAAAAGTAAAAAACCAAGAAGAATTAAGATGATGATTCCTCTTCTCCTTTTGTATCTGATTGATCAAAACCTTCTTCTGATTTTGATTTTTACCTACTGGTGCAAGAGAAAGACATTGGAATGTGTTTCAAGCTTGACACATCGAATAACTCCATGAATCTTTGATCTGAAACTCTAGCTTTAGCTGCTGCAAATCGCTGGTACTCGTCGAATATTGATGTTAAGCACCATTTCTGAAGTTTCCTCATGCATCCAACAAGACAACCGGTTCTGTGCTGCAATGATCAAAACCATTGTTTTTGTGTCAAAACAAAGAGATGAAACTCGTTTACAAGTTCTAATTTTTAGATATTCACAATCTTAATATACCTTTCCTCGTTTGCAATGAATCAAAACTGGATGGTTCTTTTCATCTGAGGGATTAAAAAGGAGACAAGATCATTAGAAGACATATACAAGCAAAATTGTGGTTTCCTTAGGACTTGTATAATGATTTATACCTAGAAGGACTTTGAGTGCTTCACGGATTTTATGGTCTAGGGTATTTACAAATGGCTCCTGCAAAAATGAGGATCACATGATCAGCCTTGAGTAACACACAATCCATTCGTTCTTAAAGACTCAAATCTGATCAGAAAAACTAGATTGGCTTGGCTAGACCCTAGAGTACTGTGATAGTACAGTGGAGTATATTCTATCTTCCTATTTTATAAATTTAGATACAGCAACAAAATAAACACAAAATCAAAAGAGGGTCCATCAAAAGGAGCCAATATTGAAAAGGAAAATGATTTCCTAAGAAGACTAGAGTTGTCACACCAAGCATAAAGTATCTTATAGCCAATAAGAAGCTGTAAACTAGGGAGACACAACAAACAATCTATCAGTGTAGAATATCCAATACCCTTCTAGTCAAATCATGACTCTATCGAAGAAGAGAAAAACCACTTACTTTACCTCATTTTCAATCTAAAAGCCAAACTTGCCAAACAATCATATGAACAGAATTGACAACACGAGAGGAGGAGATTGTGGGCGAGAGAAAGATCACGGCCACAACACCAAATCAGCACAATTATATACAATTTAGTTTTTGTATCAAACTAGCCTCTACATCACAAGTTGTTCTACTAAAGTAACATGTTTGGTTGGCTTCTTGTGGCTGCCTTTGAACTTTATTAAGTTACATAATTTGGGATAAAAGGGTATCTAGTTAACGTCAAGTTTTAGATTATATCCTCTCTTGCCAAGAATTCCTTATCACGAGAAACATCATTTTATCCAAATATGATAAAAGCAAAGAGCAAATAGATTAGGTATCATAAGAAGAGTAACTGACATATAACTTAACCATCTATCACTTTCACACTTAATTCCAGCTTATTTTAGGTACTATACCTACCAGTTTTCATGTGTGTGTACTTTAACCATTAACACATTATCGACAAGTCACTCTCTTGAGTAGTATTCACCACCAATATTTTCCACTTAAACTGCAACTTGTGTTACCTCAAGAAACACTTTTTCTAATTTAAGATTACCATTCATGCGTCAAAGTGCACACACAACTAATATGAACCAAGAAAACAGTATCAAGATCCACAAAGGAAAGTGAAACACTTAGGAGTAGTAGTGGATCTCTGACAATGCTTGTAGTAATCAGGCAGCTCATTATCTAACATATATAAAACATATATATATATATAAACAGTGAAAGGACCAAGTGGTATTAGTTGATGAAGGGGAAGCAAACAAACAGTGGGACCATTGAGTCAATGGTAATGGACACAGCCAAAGAAAAGCATCCTTCAATATATAAAAAAAGCATTAAAGAATGGTGTACACTTTTCTTGGGCGGTCATTTCTAAATTATTTGGATTAGAATAATCTCTTAAAAAGGGTTAAGTCCAAACAAAAGAATCCATCATCATAACATGCGATTCTTCTAAGGTCTTAATCATAACAGGTCTAAGTTAACATAATACTGTAACATGCTCATGCTCAATGAACAATTAATTAGGCAACATGAAGCAATTTGTGTAGTTTTCAGATTAATACCGAAGCTTTGGAACCTTCTTTCTGATGCTTACAACTCCAAATATGCAACCAAACCTCATCCTCTAATCCTGGGAGACACTGCAAATTCAAGATATCCAAGAGATATGAACTTCTGAAAATTCTATCAATCTATTCAGGTTTCAACAACTACTTAAAGCTATGAAGTCAGAATTGTTACAGAAAAGGAAGTGATCAAGCAGCTAGAAATAGACAATTTTGTGAGCAGAGAGCGAGTAAAAGTGAGACACACCTTGGGTTTGGAACCATCAATGCCAAACTGAAAAAGCTTAATTCCATTGGATTTAAGGAATTGCATGTTGTTCTCAGGATACGGCTCGGGACATAAAGATCTTCACACATTCCCAATACCAAAACAAAAAGAAATCAACAACTATTAACAAAACCAGTAATTTATATAGATAATAAGCTCAATAGATCAAAGTTATTGGAAGCTTACATGATTGAACGAAGGCCAAGAGTCTTTATGAAGGAGAAGTTGGTCGAGTCTGGAAATCCAGACCGGAATATACCATTATCGACCATCGCAAAATTTAACGGTGGAATCAGGTTAAGTTCGCCGCCGGAAACATCAATCAATGTTGCAGCAACCGGTGACGGCGGAGACACGTTTCCCCGGTCAACCAAAGCTACATCACCTCTGTCTTGTTTCTCGTCGTCCTCCATAGTTATGAAGTTGTTGTGGGTCATCGTCTTCTCAATCAGCTTCATCTTCGAACAAAATTAGAAATTGCTTGGAGTGTTGAAACTAAAGATGTAATATTGTAAACTTGTGGAGTTAGTTAAAGAAGAGATAAAGAAGATGGTCGTTATGAATCAAAGAGGTTGCTTTATATAGACACGCCATTGTAGAGAGAGAAAGTTATGCTGTCGCTGTTGGACTTTTTAGAGAGATGGGTAGATTGAAAGAAAGAGAAAATTAAAAGAAAAACAAAAATTGGAGGAGATGATGAATGAGACTTGCATTTTCAAGTCATTTTGTATATTTTTATTTTTTTAAATTTAATTTATTAAGTGAAAGTGAAAATACGACTTTATTAAATTGAAGAAAAGTCATGGTGGTGAGATTGATGGAAGAAACAAAGGAGACGTATAAAAATACAAATATAGAAATCATAAGCTAATTTGAGAGAAATCGTGATTTCGATCCTAGCCATATAATTATTCAGGCGGAAGCAGATAATAAAAAATTATCTACGACTCGAATCCATCTTAAGTATTCCACAGCATCCTTAGGAGTTCATACCGCTTTTAAAAAGTCTTCATTACCTTTTTCATCCACATCTAATCAAAGTTTTATAGGCTACAAATGTTTTGTGGATGCTTCCTGGAAAAATAAAGATTCAAATTGGTTTAGGTTTGATTCTACTTTCCAGATTCAGTGGAAGGAGAATGTGAGGGGGCTCGAGGAGTCTTTCTACCATTTATTTAGAAATCGAAGCAATTCTGTGGGTAATGAAATCTCTCCTAACACGTCATATCACGAAGGTGGAGATATCGACAGATTGTGAGATGGTTTTGCAGATAATCAATCGTCCAAAGGAGTGGCCGACTTTCTTCTCCTATTAGGAGGAGTTCTCAAGGCTAAGTTCTTTATTTCTCTATTTCTTTCTTTCTGTTATCCGAAGATCTTTAAATCATAAAACTAATGTTCTCTATGCAAGAGAGAATGCTTACAATTGTCTTTGTCTTTATGGCTGTTTCTACTATAGTATGTCGTTGAAAAAAAAAAAAAAACGCTGATTGAGAAAACCACCGATGTGTTGGTTTTTTTTAAAAGAAAATTATCCTATTGGTAACGATAATGGGCATACCGATTGAATAAAATCATTAAAAATAACAATAAACGTTGCAACAAAAAATATTTGAAAATGGATGGTTAGAGATAATGGTTAATAAACAAAGTAAATTTTTAATGTATATCATTAGAAAATTAAAATTCATTGGTAAAATTACAAAAATTAGATAGTGTAATTACATAAAAGTTAGTAAACTAAGTTATAGTTAAACATCCATAAATCAAATAAGTTCATTATGTTCAGATATTCACAAATAAGTCTAAATAATTTTTTCCATAGTTGTTTTTTAACGTTTATTTCAAAAACTATTTTCAAGCAAAATATTATTAGTAGAGAAATAAGCATATCATTTGTGATTTGTGAATGGTTATTAAGATACTACGACTCAATAAACTACTATAAAATCTTAAATCAAAAAGGTTATTATAGAAGTTTTTATTTATGTGCCATGTATTCTCTATATTAAATCATATCATGTTGTTGATGATATACAATTGTATATATATATAGCTAAATATTATTAGTAAATAGATATACATTTATATTAGCTTATTAGGATGTTTTAAGTCAACAAATACGCCAAATAAAATTGTTGTGTCTAGTTGTACTTGTATCCCATCAATCCAACAATAATAGATTTATAAGATGCTTAAAATTTACATATTATTGTTATATTCATTCTAATAGTATCATGTATATATATATGTGCTTGGTCTAAATATATCACTCCATATGTTATACTTTAGGAATACAACACTTTCTCAAATTGTACTTTCACACAACCAGTATTTCTGAAGTTGTATTATGGGTCAACTTAATATTAGTTTTTATCACAAAAACAAAGATGGTTTAGATGAATTCATATAGTTTGCCAACGTATCTAGGTCAGTTGATTAGTTCAATTAGGACCGGATCATGTCAATATCTTTAGTTTTTATTTTTGTTATAACTTTTTTAAAGTTATTTAATAATTGATATAATTAGTCAAGTCACAATATCTTGAACTAAATTATTAAAGAAAATAATATTTATGCTGAGTTGATCTCAGTTTGTTGGTTAGGATGATCCAGCTAATGACTTGGCACATGTTCAATTCATACCCGCTGCATTATGGTAGCTTAAAAAATGATTTTAGGAGTGAGATTTAGGCTATGGATCGAACCTTGTCGATCAAATGTTGAGAAAAAATAAATATTTGTGTTGTAAATAAAACTTGTGGTTTTTGGACTAGTTAAACTCGTTAGGTTAATGAGCTGACCAGTTGTGGCCCAACGTTGACAACAAAAAGAACTCGTTAGGTTTTTCATGAGTTTTTAATTGCTGAAAATAAAACTCAAGCCCTAAATGAAGTTGATTCACAAACTATACCTACAGACAATTTTATGGTAAATGATTGTATCTTATTTATGCATTATATCTTATTAGCATAGAAAATGATTGTAAATATTGAATTTTATGGTAAATCACAAACTAATTTCACATGTTAAAAACCATATTAACCGTTGTCACAAATCTTTGGATTTGTCCCTGCAGCTTATATACTTACAGACAATTAAGTATAACATGTTCAAGCATCTCATCAAACCCAATTAAACATCACATTCACTACCGATATAACACAAACACATTCATCATTCACATTTTTTTTTGTGATAAAAGAATTGAGCATTTATATAGATAAATAATTGTATGGGCTCAAGACTCTTATATAACAGCTTCGATCTAAATAATATTGAGTTAAAAGTTCTCAAAAAAAAAAACATAAAAACCGGAACCAAAAATCAGTTCGATTTTGATTTCTTAAAAAGAACCATTTAATTCTATTATTTAAGTAATTTCGGTTTGGTTCAGTTTTGAAAATTAAATTGTACCAAATAGGAACCAAACTTAGTTGGTACTAAACATATTTTGGTTATTTTTTATTACAAGATATTTTTTCCGGGTGTTTGATTACATTTGGTTGTTTTGTGAAAAAATTTACTTTTCAGAATCGAACCAATACTATTTTGAGACTAAATCAGTTTTATTTTTTTCGAACCGGAACCAAACTGAAATCGAATCAAAGTTTAGTTGATATCCATTAATTATCATAT
The DNA here is from genome assembly GCA_900406405.1 of Lepidium africanum. Lineage (NCBI taxonomy): Eukaryota > Viridiplantae > Streptophyta > Magnoliopsida > Brassicales > Brassicaceae > Lepidium > Lepidium africanum. The sequence continues at coordinate 18,399 of OVAX01001839.1, read as the reverse complement.
TTTTAGAACCTAAAAAATTGAACCATACCCAAAACTCCATACATATATATAGCTTATATCAGATCTATTGATCCTTTCTTTTAACACTAAATCAATATTTTCGTGGCCATATCGGAAAACAGTCAAGTTTCTACTAGTAATTATATCAACAAAATCTAATAAATAATTTAAATATGTCAAAGCTTCATATATACGACTTTTCGGAATTAACTTTTGCTTAACCAAAGACACTTCGATGGACAAAACATTCGTAATTCATATTTTTGACATCCTACTAGTTATGACCATTCTATTATTTGGTTCAGTTCAGTCAGTTATTTCAGTTTCAATTTTGGAAATATGGTAATTAATTAATACTAACTAAATTCAATTTAATTTCGGTTCGGTTCTAATTTCGAATAGATAAAACCAAAAAGTATATGAATACTTATAACTAAAAACAACCAAAATAATTTTAGTACTAATTAGTATTAGTTCTTATTTAGTTTTGTTCGGTTCTCGCTTAAAAACTAAATCAAACAAAAATTGAAGTTTCCTAAATATTGGAACCTAACAAGTTTTTACCAGAAACCAAAGCATAACCGAACCAAAAGTAATCGGTTTAATTCTGTTTGGTTTGGTATCTCAATTCTGGTTTCTATGCCATCTTAACGTAAATTTTTTTAATTCATATCTGAAGTTTCCGTAAAACAAAAAGTTTCTTTATCAAATTAATTCATTTTAGCTTATGTTTTGTTCAAGTACCGACTAAACATATATCCACAATATATCCAATACATAGATAGTCGAGAACTTGTATTATTATTAATATTTAGTCATTATGCCATCTACGTAACGGTACTGTAATATAGTAATACATTTGTCACAATAACTACAACATAAATGAAAAACAGAAATACTTTTAAACCAAACAGTTTTAGAAGTCTATATTACAGTATTTCATTGAAATAAGATTTTAGATACTCGCATTGATCTGCTTATCAAAATTTTGGTTATTTTATTGGGTATTTGTTTACTAACACACATCAAAGAAAATAATAAAACCATAATTATTAAAAATAAATAGAAGTATAACATGTAGAGGATCTTTTGTTGCTTACCATGTGAAATATAATTCTATAATTCTAATTAATTATACAGTAAAACAATTGTACGTAGCTTTATCAACAATTTTATTGTGAAATGTTAAAGCTATATATATATATATTACTTTCTTTAGATTTCAAGAATTAGAAATAGTAGAACTTTTTATGATGAATGTATATTCTAGGATCGGTTCCTTTGGTCTATAGAAAGAAGACCCAATCACAGAAAAATATTGGAAATTTGGAGAGACATTATTAGTTCCTTCATTTCTGTCCTTTTTTTTGGTTCTTTTTACTAACAAAAAAGAAAAAGAAAAAAGAAAGAAAAATAAGAAAAAACTAATGGGAAAATGAAAAGGCACATTCGATGGAATATGCTTCAGATAGAGGAGAGGCTTATAGGGTCTCGAGCTGAGCTGGGCTCCACCTCTCCTTAAGACAGAGCTTAAGCATCTACAGTTAAACCCTAATTTCTTTCACTTTACTATTTTTGTTCTTTTTACTATTTTTAAAGTTCACGTATTCTACAATACTTTAGCTGTTAATTATTTCGATAGACTTCAAGTCATGCAATTAAATATTGCTCATTTGCTAAATTTACTTCTTCTCTTTTTGCTTGTTTGTTCGGATTTTTTTTCAAAGATCATAAAATAAAAGCAAAAGATGAAGAAAGAAAAAAGAAAGAAAGAAAGGAAGAATGATATGAAAAATTGCACCTAAAGGTGGATGCAATAAGAAAGAAAGATGTTTTAAATTAACATACTGCAAGATACATAACTTTTCTTAAGTTGATATATGGTTTATCAAATAGATCTTCATTTAATTTTCATCACAAGAAAACCAAAATCTTTTCAATCGGTTATATGTCTCAGCTAACAATTTAATTATCTAGAGTTCGACTTCAATATATTGATTTAAAACTCTATGTGACCATTTTTATGCAATATGCAATACATGGTTGGCCAACACGTGGTATAGTGGTAAAACCAAAAGACTTAATTAAGACAACAATAATAGGTTACTTTGAGTTCTAACATTTTTCACCATATGCTGCATACGACTTTTAAGAAATTTTACCTAATTCCTTTGATATTCAATTTAGAAAAATGGTAATATACTACCTGAATTCGAACAACCGAAATGATAAAATAGATATATGAAGGCAGTCATTTTATGGTAAATGTTAGTAGTATTATTTATACAATATGTTGACATCAATATTATCATATATACGAAAATACTTGATGATGTTTTACAAAAATATATAGTCAAGAAAATAGTATGCTAAATTTCATTTCATTTTCAAAAATCTTTTTGTCGTTTGCTAAAAGTAACTTACTGAGTTGAGATTTAATTGAGTAATTTTTTTCTCATCTACCAAAATTACACTTTAAAAATATCTATGCTTTTGCAAATAACTATGAATTCACATATGTATATGTATGTATTTTTTTTTAAATAAAAAATCTTTGGTTTATACTTTATAGTCTGTTCCAACTTCCAACAAATGAAACAAAAATGTGTGTGTAGTAATATTTCCAAAACGGAATTCCAACGTTTCCGAAAAATATCTCATCTCATCTTGTTAGAATTTTTTTTTTCTCATTTAAAGAATGTTTTATTTATCAGGTGAACAATGATGCACTAGTTTATCAAAAATAATAATAATGATGCCCTACATTTAGGCTCATTATCAAAACATTTTTGAAAATGGGATTAGTGATTAAAGCTAATCCAATTTTTAAACTAAGACCGACAGAAAAAGACTTCTAATGTTATAAAAAATTATGGTGGGCTATGTAACTAAATAGTTGAAAATGCTAAAACAATGCAACATACAAAATCATAGTTCTTATATATGCAAATAAAATTAAATCTTTTGGTTAAATAGTTAAATATTTTCTTTTGTGTAGTGTTTTATAGTAGAGTTTGATTCCAGAAAATGTATAACTTTGCACAATAAGATTTGGTGTCTGAAGGTTTCGTTTATAGATCAGATTTCTTTAATGTTAGACAGACAAAAAAAAAAGGTTAAAGACCTGATTGGAATTGCTTTTATTTTGTTGTTTTAAAAAGCAAAAAACTTTGTATGAGATTCAAATTAAACCAATCATATACTAGTTTCTATAATATAATTGGTTTAGTTTGAATCATTTACAAATATTTTTATTTTCTAAAGCAATAAAACGAAAACAATTCCAATCAAGCCCTAAATCTTCTAAAGTTTTAAAATTGATCCATTAATATTGTGGGTAGTATAATTTGAAAAACTAACATATCACTTCACATAGTTTCTTTTTGTTATTTTCTTTTTTTACGATTTGTGACTTCACATAGTTGATACCATCATTATGATTTATATTTCATTGTCCTTTCGAGAAAACGTAAATATTGGACCTCAAAGACTCTTATAAAGAGATTCCATGAACAATTTAATCAAGGAAAAGGGAGTTTATATATATTCTTATGTAGATGCTTAAAACCATGTCGTTTTTACACTCAAATACAGATTATTAGATAAGGTTTCACTGATTGTTACTATTACTGGATTCCAATCTATAGCCATAAAACTTAATTAACATACATATATTATTAGAAATTCAACTAATTAATAGTTTAATCCACCATTTAACACTGAGACTTTTAGATTATTTTCTTTAAATAACGACATGAAGTGCTAAAAATCAAACGACTTGTTCCGACCAAAAAAAAAAAAAAATCAAACTACTTGTAATTAAAATCAGTTTAATATTATATGAGTCGGCTTCAAAATTAATATTAATCTAGTTAAGCTAATGTCCAGCTATATAAACTTTTATTATTGGGAAACAACTTGGATAGTGAATGGCAGAATGTTTGTTTATATAATTAGTAAATAACAACTAGAATGCTATTTATAGGATTATTTGGTCAAATGAAAAATAATTTGAGTAAACAGAATAATATTTAAAGTTTGAATAATTAATAGTTCCACTTAAGTGCATAACATTAGTAAGTGGGAATCTTAATGAGAAAAGATTCCAATCTCTCTCTCAGTAAAATTGGGTTCTCAAATTGGTCACTGTGGAGAAGAAGAGGAGAAGAGAAGCCGATCGTTCCAATCATTCCGACCTCTCTTCAATCCCAAAAGGACAGACTAAAAAATCATATCGTATATAATATATTCTTTGTCTACATATATTCTTTGTCTCACCCATGTGAATCCATAGTAAATTACAATAGCATTTTATTTCTTTTGGTTTCTTGTTTCTTTTTTCTCGTTTGGGTAAATTAATAAATCTAAAGAGAAATACAAAATAACCATTACAAGAAAAATTTAAATCTTTTAAAACTATGCTTAAACAAGAACAATAATAACCTTTAATTTCACGTGGTTAGGATCGGTTGGTTTTTTTTTTATTCTGGTCAAAATCAGTTAGTTTTTGATCGGAATTTTGTGACGGATTTTATCTGGTCAGAATCCGGCTACATTTCTTGTAGTGGATGATCCAACAACTAATGATTATGATACATGAGATTCAATCATTTTCCATTACATGTGATTTTAGAGTGTTAGTTTTAATTATGAATCAGATTTTGTCAATTTTATTGTTGACAAAACAAATAAAAAAATCCTAAAAAAAAGAAACTAACATAAAATTACGATCTCTAGGAGAAAGCAGAATTGGATCTCATATTTCCAATGAACTAGGGGAGTATAAACACAAATGTTAGGACCTCATAAATCCATTGAACTAAGCTGAAAGCAGAATTCACGACTAACACGCTACCAATCTCAAGGAACATTTACTAATACCATAAATATATAAGATGGTTCTTAATCAACAAAATATATAATAGTGAAAGTTTGTATCTATTTATTACCGGTATATATACTATAATATTGAAATCTATTTTATAGGGTGATTTGATTCAATAACCATAAAAGATTGAAAAATTAAGGATATGACAATGATAAATTTTAATTAGGGAAATAACAACACATATTATCTAAAAGTCTTTGACTATTTTAACATGGAAATAATATATTTAACATGGTACTCCTCTAGTTAACATGATATTAATGTAACACGATAATAATATAGTTAACAGTATAATGTTAATCTTACACGATAACAAGTTGTATACATTGATAATATTTTGTTTAAACATATAACAAATTGGATATATAAAAGTCACGGGGAGAATTATGATGAAAAACAGGAGGTTTAGATATATTTATACTAATAAATATATATATATATATATATACGTACAACACAAATAAAAACGTGATAAAAAATATTGTTACCAATCTTTCTAAATATAAAAATGAAAAACACATGCTACATCTAGGGATAAAATTATCTAAAATTTGCTACAACAATCAACTTGTTATATGCTTAATTTTGAAGTTATTAATTGTCATACAGTAAAATTTCCTTATAGAAAAGTGCCTTTATTTATAATATACATTTTGAAATTAGTCTAGATATGAATTTTTTTTTATGAATCTTGGTCAAATTTATCAACCTGATTCTAATAAAATGTCCGATGAATATGATACGTGTATTAACACAAACAGTCACAGTATCTTTAGATTTTATTTGATTTGGAATATTTCAATGATTAATAATTCATTAATAGATGAAGAAAAATAAGCAAAAAGTTTCTTTAAAAAAGATTATTATTCTCTATTTTTAGAAATTTCTAAACACTTGAAGATTTCATACTATTTCATGTTGGTCTACTACTAGTTAATCTACACAGGGTTTGTTACTGTGCTATTTTAATTATAATTGATAACCCCCAAACACTTAAATTTATAAAATAAAAAAATAAAATCCATCAAGTAATCTAGATGATAAACGTACATGAATTTTATATGTATATATGTATATCCCAATTTTTTCCTGAATTTTTGTTTCAAATGTTTCAGTTATACAAAATAGTGGAATATATGTACCTTTTATTGAGAAAGTTAATATATATGGAGTTGTTTGCCATATATATGGAGTCTCTAATGAGGGGAGAAAAAGTGAAAACAACTCGTGCGGATGAGGATCGATCTAATTATAATATATCACTATTACAAAATAAGTTATTTAATAAACAAAGTGAAGCAACTTGTAATGTATTGTTTGGATCTAGATCCAAGGGTCAAATAATTCATGAAAAGCCACCAAATTTATCACGTTATTATTCGAAAGGTATCCTTATTTTCCTTGTAAATTTTAAAATAGTCTATAGCTAATAGCTTAACTCTAATAATTTACAAAATAAATAAATTCAAAACGTGGTATATATGCGTATACTTTAATTTTTGTTAACTATATATGCGTATACTTGCATATAAACATTAATGTTTTAATTAAATTATATAAAGCAATTTGAGTATACTGTTGTAACTATCGTTAGTTATGTGCATCATTTTGGCCAGCATAATCTAATATGAATCGAATTCGATCGATTGATGGCCACTCATAAGACTTTCTTTGTCGTATTATAAAAATTTGATCTTACCAACTATACTTTTTTTTTTTCCGTCAAATTAAATCTTTATTAATTGGCATTTAAGATCACATAACATTGTAAATAGACACAGGATATACATCAAACAAAGACTAATCACTATTTGTTTAGTAAACTATTCGTTCTGATAGAAATTCCAAGCATTGGTTGCCATCTCTTCTTGGTGTATACTTGGAGACTATCTTTGTGTACAGATCCTGCCATTTCCTTTTTGCATCAATGTAGAATTGTAGCCCCAAATTTTTATCCTTGCCATTTAGTAGTCTGGTTATCGTCAAATTGTCAGAGCCCATAAGGATTGAATTTACTAGAGTAGTGTCGAAATCTCTGTTTCCTTCATTGTACATCTTCCTCCACTGTAAATCTCTGTTACCATTTTTTTTGTCAACAACTAGATCGACAAATTTCGATATATTTATTATTGTTTATACTCTTTCAAACAGTTCTTGTTAGTTTTGTGCAATTTAAAAAGACATTTTTAAAGAAAAGGAAAACAAATTGAACTATACACATCAAACTTTTTCGATTTAATTATTTACAAAAAAATGGCCGATATATTGGCCAATGATTATTGTTAGTAAAACTAGGGCATACATTTCAAATTAAATAATTTATTTTCGTCGAGGACCACTTTCCACCTTATTTAAGTTAACCAGAGCCGTTAAATGAGACAATAAGAGTTAACAATTATAAATTCCACCATTATAATGCTTGATTACTAGAGGCTAGAGAGCCAATTATTATTTTATTATTTTCTATAATTTCCAGATAAATATATTCAAAATTTTGTTAAATACATATAAGTAGAAAACGTAAGCATATTACGAGGATAAAAATTCGATTCCTGTTAGAAAGATATTTATTAAAAATCAATATGGCTTTGGAAGATATATACACATACAGTAAGAACTTTCATACTTAAAAATCATGTATATTGTGAAAATGCTCTATTGGCACTACGTGAAAACAAACAAAATAAGAGCTCAACATATTGTTAAATAATTTCTATGCTTGTCGTATCTAAAATTAAAAACTCTAACACATAATTTTAAATAAAAAAATCATGAGTTTATGACTTTATGATATATTAACAACAAACAAAGTTGTAGTGAAAGTGTTGGCTCCGAGTCATCCATTACCAATAACAATTATTCTCGAATTTTTAGCATTTAAAATTTAAAATTCACATGACTCGTGCTTGAGATTAAAATAATTTACTAATTTTATCACGTAATCGTTTTTTAAAAGATTATAAGTTAATTTGTTGGAGTAATAAGTCTATACATGACGTTAATCAAATTTAGTGACGAGACAAAATAAAGAATACATCATATTTGGATTTCGATAGATATCTGCTTGCGTGACTCTGCCTTTATGTGGCTAACGTAAAACGATATGTTTTTACCATAACAACGATAAATCTAAAACTTTGACCGACTTATTACTTTCTTAATTATACTATCCTAATATAGTAAGATTTCTTTAGGACATTGGCGTTATACTCTTTCTTTATTAAAGTTATTATTATATAAATATAATTAATATTAACAACGTAAGTATACATATCATCTTATCAACAATCTATGCTAGACTTGCTAATTCCATTCTACATATTTCTGATCCGAGTTTATGAGATGGATATTAAAGGAAATTATAAGTTAAGCATAAACAATATACATAAGCAGAAGAAATACTATACTTTGTTGGTTTCGCAGATTGTTTGTGCATATTTTATTTTCTTTAATATGCTACATGTTTAGTTCTGCAATCATCCATTGGAAATTCAAAAATCAAATAACAATTTCACACACCAAAAAGTAGAAAAAAATAATTTTAATATTTTTGGATTGGCAAGATCCAATGCATAGCGAAATTAAACTTAATCTATAGTCCAACCCACCATCCCTAAACAATATCACATAGAGTTATGCGAATGGAATCAAACTGTAGTCAAAAACATTGCAGAAGTAGAAATTCAAATTTTTTATTTTTTCGATTTTAGGTTTACGTTTTCTATTGAGTCCAAAAATTTAATCACTCCACTAAATAATTTAAATGTATTGAACTATATGAGAAGCAGGATCTCGATTTACAAAAATTGTTGTATGAAAGTAATGAATTTAATAGAAATAAAAATAAAGAGTTGATGGGAATGGTTGCTTAAAGGGAAGAAACACACAATTGTGCCTCCCTCGTTGTGAAAAAAGTCGTTCTTTTCATTAAATAGAGATTTGGACTTCTTTTGTATTTATATCTTAGTTACAAAAGTCAAAGACTTGTAACCTTATGCTATTATAAAAATCTCTACATAGCAATTCTTTTATGAACCCACCTAACCTAGTTATAATGACTAGCATGAGTAAGTGAAGTATGTAACGTTTTTTAGTAATAATTTTTCCGAAAGCATGCATCCTCCTCATAGACTTCATGCCATTCCAAAGTTGCGTATCCAATTATAAAAGGATCACTTACAATTACATCATGTTATGAGAATGTATTGATTACACAAGCACATGTTTAGAGCTTTTAAGTAATAATTAAGTGTATAATATCTCTTATGACACAAAATTGTCAATTGTCATGGATTTAGTTCACTATAAACTGAAGACTTTACTCAATCATCATGCTTAATGCATATACTAATGATTTATTGGACCATTTGTAGGCAAGCTAAGGTTTTGACTTTCCATGGCACATTCACATCAGAATCCTTTGATCTACTTTGTCATCGAGATTAGAAATTACGGATTCGTAAGATACATATATTATCTACATTTCTGATACAAACTCTTCTCGAGGGTTATAAGTCAAGCATATCATAATACACAGTTGCTTTCCAAATGATGAACCCTACTTTAGACAACTTGTTCTCTCTCTGTCTCTCTATAACTCCCACTAACATAGATTGGTGAATTTACTGTTTTTATTGATACAAGAATCTTTTAAAATATTTATGATGAGATCAGGCAGCGAGTACCAGAACTTTGATGGTTCCTTGACTATTAGCAGTGAGCATTGTGGGACTATCGCTCTTCCAGCAGACCGCACTAATAAAGTAGGAACCTGCCTCTTCCTCTGTATCATCCATGTCTGGTGATCCAAATCTGTGTGATGTCACAGGTCTTGTGATCTCCTACATCACATTAATCACATTCCCAAATTATTAAGCAATCACAAATTGAAGATTTGTAAATCATAATTTGTAAGTGTTATAAGTCAAGAGCAGAATTTCGGATTTCTAAACCTTATGGTATACATATACTTCGTTTGTCTCGCTTCCACAAGCCAGATACTCGCTATTTACTGTGAGACCCACAAAGTTCTTCTCGTTAGTGTGTCCTCTGAATGTTCGAACCTGAAAAGTAATATTGAACAACATAGTCAAAGTCTTGCTTTTCCTTTCTTTCTTTTTTCCGTTCTTGACAGGATTTACAAGATTGGATAGGGGAATAATCTTACTGGCAAGTTGTCTTTGACATCCCACAAGCGTAGTGTGCTATCTGTAGAAGCAGAAGCGAGCTCATTGTTCGACAAAAATTTAACATAGGAAACAGCTTTCTTGTGTCCACTGAAGACATGAAGTGGTTGGCTTATGTTTCTTAGATCGTAATAATGGATGTGATGATCAGCTGATCCGACCTGCAACAAGTCAACAGGCTTAAACGGCGAAGTCTCTCAATCTAATTGAAGATTAGATCTAGTGACGTGTGATACTATCATGCTGATCATGAATGATAGCTCCAAACTAAATAGCTAATAAATGTCAGATGAAAAGTTGGTGGAGGCATGAAGTATATACCGCAATGTAGTTGCTTGAGCCAGGATTGTACTTGACACAACATATGTTTGCTTTCATATCAATATTAAGCACACTTGCTTCCTGCCTTGTGCACCAAACTTTCACCTGGTTCACACACAGAGCACGATTGGCTAATCTAAGGGTTAAATATCCATGTATTAATGCATGGTTAAGATTAAAAAATAGTGAGCTGACTTATAAGGAGCCCACTGTTATTGTATGCTTCTGCCAGAATCTTGCGAGTCAAAATCACATCCTCCATGATTTTTAGATAAACTAGAGAAATACTTTCTATAACATTTCATTCAATTTGATAAAAAGAAGCTACGAATTTCAAGGTAAGATAAACTACATAACAAGGGCCCAGTATTATTTGCTTGCCACCACACATACACTAAGGAGAAAATTGATGAAACCAGCAAACATTCAGAGTAGGAGAGGCAGAGGATATGACCAATACACCAGATGGGAAGAGCATCTCACAGAAATGTTTATGAAGCAGTAGAAAAGAGTCGGAAGTACACAATTTACTGATTTTGTTAATGGCATGTCTCTTTCGTTCACAGAATTTGGACAAATTTGTTGACCAAGTTATGTATAAATGCTAGCAGATATGTATACGTGAAATACTTATCATATAATACAGAGCCCAATGTGAGATGAAAGGTGATAAAAAGAAAACTAGAGATACCTTGCAATCGTCACTACCAGATACGAGCATAGATGGTTCCGTTCGTGAAAAATCAACACTCCAAGCACGCTTTTCGTGCTCTTCATACTCCATAAGACTCTGCCACACGTTTATATGAAACTTTAGATACATAGCACAGACTATAAAATAATTTTTTTTTAAGAATAATGCTGGAATAGCAGGGCAAAGTACCTGTCTAGTAGTTACATCCCACACCGTTACTATTCCTTCATAATCACTGCTTGCTATATGATTTTTCTCATGCTTATTCCAACTCAAGCAACTAAGTTTAGAACGCGTTGACATCTCCACAATCGGACATTGCATATCTGCCGGTTCATTTACAACCTGAAAAGTATGCAGCGAATTATCAACCAATGGATGAGACAGAAAACTAAAACGAGAAAGTTTGATTGTGTAGAAGCTTGGATTTATATTCTTCTATGTACTACATAAGTATAAATGGGTATCATGCATCCAAGCTAGGCTTTCAAAAGAGCATAACTTAGTTTCAATATCAATGAAACTTTCCTAGAGTTAAGATGCATGATATGTTTCACACGAGCATAAATTTGGAGAAGAAAATCAATTAGTTTGTAACGTAAAAAAATGCTCTCCATGATTTTTGAACGTACCGAAGAGAAATCGAAAACCTTTATACATTTGGAAACACCAGCAGTGGCAAACAGCTCATCATCACGATCAAACTCTATGCTGAAAAGGAACAGCACCCTCTACTTCAGCAAGATGGGCATAGAGCATGTAAAAACCATAAAGCAAAGCACATACAGACAGAAAAAATAACGACCCTTAGCAGCATCTGAAAAATCTCATTCATCCCTTAATTGAAAAAGAGATACTTTCACAAATAAATCGCAAACAGTTTTAGCGCATTAATTGGATAGATAAGGAGAACATAGCGTTCGACCTACTAGAAAATTATTTTTAAGTGGCCTGCCGACAACACAAAACCTTTTACCTACTATGTTAGCAGGTTCAGCTACTAATCATTCACTAACTGGCTTATAATTATATAGCAACGGATCCCAAAGTAGTAGTACTTGCGTCTCTATCCATACATTAAACAAAACTTGATGACCTTAACGGTATATTCTGATATTTTCTAAGACAATCAGCTGGAAAACATTTTAACGTCTGTCACCGGATAAAACAAACAAGGAAAACGAACTCACCTTGATACAATGTTGGCTGAATGAAATATATCCCCATGCCGAATTTCTGCTATAACTCTCAGACGACTGTTGATAAAGAGTGCAATTAAAAACCAGAAAAATCCGACAACACTTTTTAAGTACGGCTAGACCAGTTGAGAAGGGACAGTCGCTACTCTTACCTGTAGCGAGTGAAGGTAGTCAACACAGATTGAAAATCAGCAAGGCCGTTGCTATAGCCTTCCCTCCGTACTACACTCTTATCATTTTCTTGTTTTTTATTTGATTGGTCTACCGGCTGACGCCTCTTTTGGAGGTAACATTCTTGTAGATCATTGAACTACAAGTCAAATGTAAAGAGAATTTACCAATCTTGTGTATATATCAACTTGCACTTACAGAGAGATCAAAAGGACTATGCAGGAATTTTGAAGAAATTAATTATAATTGTCAAGATGCTAAGGCTTTGTATACACATAACTGTTAGTGTTACTGAAAGGCACAGTGACTTTTATTGCTAAATTACCAGAGAGACACTAAGGGTTACAATCTCTATGAAACAGATATAAATCAATGACCAATCAGCTTTTTTATGTGGCACATTCACGGGAGTAGTGCTATCAATTATGATTCTTCTTTAATAAGCAAATATTAACTTTAATTCCATTATCCTTGTACCATTTCCGCATAAGAGACATGTTCAAGATGTTGAGTACACAAGAAAGAACAAACCTGAGCATGGATCCGTTTCTTTCTAGCCATTGAGACAGTTGACTGATTTAAACTTTGGGAATCTGACCCACTCAGCGCATCCTTCTTTGGTAGCCCATGAGAGCTTCCTTGTGCCTTTCCATCTACTTTTTTGTTCTGATAACTGCCTAACAAATTTCCTCCTCTAATGCTCAGAGAATTGGAGTTGAAACCACTGTGGTTCTTCTCATGTGGCCATGCACTTCTTGTGCTTGGATCATCTCCGAGCATTCGTAACTTCACAGAATACCTGTCCCTAGCTCGGTACAAATCTATTCTATGTCTCTCTACAGCATTTATATCCTCTTTGATATACTGGAGGTCAGTTTGGACCTACATTAAGCGAGAAAAGACAAATGATAAATGACAGCATTCTGTAATTTTCGTTTGTTCCAAAGAACTCATCTAGCACATTCATGGATTATGTCTCATGAATTGTCGGATAGATATATTGATAGAAACATGATTTACAGTTTTATCTTTAACCATTAGTTTCTTCCTTTTAAAACTTTTTAACCCGCGGAAGAAGAGCATAATTGATACGTGGCCATTGCTACTTCATAATCCAGACAAACTAACCTCATTTAGTTCATCAACTTTTTGCTTCCTTAAACAATGCAAAAAGTCCAGCAGTATCTGCATGTTCCTCTCAGCTTCTTCCTGTTCCATTTTTCTTTTCCTTTCCGCAAGAAGTAACAGTAGAACATCAACCTCTTTAATTGACACATCACAACCCTGTCTAAGTATGAACGCAGGAAGTCAATATCTGATCCCAAAAATGACTTCAAGTTTTTTAACTAATAATTATGAGAATGACAACTTAACGAGGATAAATAATATAAAGGCTTGTTAAGAACCGACCCTTTGTAGTGCTTCCCGAAACTGATCCAAGGGCGATGCTGTTTTTGACACATGCCGAGCTGAAGTTTTCTTCAATAGCTACAGAAGTGGTACAGACATGTCATATAATAAGCTGCATTCAAGCAATATATAGTTTTCAAGATACAAACGATTTATCAACCAATGCTTTTGTTTCAAATTCAGCCTCAAAGAACACGTCCATAAAAAAACATGCATGTCAGACAGGTCGTTAAGTTAACTTCTCTCAACCCCAAGAAGCAGAACTATACCATAGACTACGTATCAGAACCCAAACGCTCCTTACAATTATCAAGAATTTCTATCACGCAGTAAAGATCTCAGGATCACCTCTATTGACATATACTCAGTAACAAACGAAAACACAAGTTCTCAAGACAATAGTTGACCCACATGACCTTTTCACTGAAGTTCTAATGATATGTTTCACTGGCATTCGTTAAAAGACTAAGCAGCTTCCTTACTTCGACCAAAACCAAGACAAGAATCGAACTTGATTACAAGCTAAGACTTGAAAAAGCAGCACCTAGACTTCAATTGAAAAGGGAAGCCACCAAAACCACAAAATTTCCGCCAACACCGACCCACCAAAAGCATAGAACTGATTTTCCAAATACAATTACCGAGCTAAAAGAGAAACCTTATCGAGCAGAAAATTAGGGTAAAGCTGATTGTTGGTGAGATGTTGGCTACAACAGGGACAATCGCTTTTGTTCCGAAGGTGTGTGATGATACACATATAGCAGAAACTGTGACCACAAGCCGTGAGAAAAGCATCCTTTATAATCTGCATACAAATCGGACAAAGCAAGTCCTTATCCAGATCCGGAGCTCCAATCTCTGAACCAACGTCTCCACCGCTTCCGCCGTCGTCATTTTCATGGCGATTAGCACCTTCGCTAACAGAGGATGTCCGCGGGTCGGGTTTCACCGCCGGAACAAGTGGATCCGTCGAGATATCTTCCATAAATCTTCCTTCCTTAAAATTTCGACTGTATAGCTTTTGTTTGGTTTGGGAGTTTGACAATCTTCCTTTTCAAAAATCGGAATGTGAAAAAAGAGATGTGGGTATGACGGAGATGAGGGAGGAGTGAGGCTGAGGTGTGGTGGGATCCACGGTGGTTCTTTTCTGAGGATACAATACATACACGTTATCACCTACGCGCTTCTTAGCGCGTCTGGCTGACGTTTCCTTTAGCGCGGGTACGGGTCAATTATCCGGTCTAAGGGCTGGTATTGGATGTTGTATTTTAAAGGATTTTAATGTTTTTTAAATTCACGTTAGAATCGCTGGTTATTTAATTATGTATTTCGTGAAATCTATTAAAATCCATTGTTATTGGATTGTGTATTCAAAAATCGTAATTTGAAATCCATTAAGATCCATGGTTATTGGATTATGTATTTGGAAGCCGTAATTTGAAATACAATAAAATTAGTGTTATTCCATAAGAATTCCAAATCTATGGGATTTTATTGATGATGGATTCTGATGTATTCTACAACACTTTTACGAGTAATTCAAATCCAATATTTTTCATCGGTATGCTGAAATCTCAAGTATAGTTTACAATTTTTGATATAAACAAAATTTCTCTGACACCGATTATTCCTTTCTCGCCGATTATTCACCTCTGTTGGAGAATCAATGTCCGTGATATAGATAGGGAGCTTGTAATTCCGGTTGCTCGTTCAGGCGAAGATGATGAAGATTTCACACCCAAACCCTTGTCTTCTTTTACTTCTTCTCATCACGCTGGTCACGAGGTTATTATCACTTTTCTTTTTAATCGATTTAAAAATAAGGTTATAGGGATTTATTCATTGTGTTGTTCTTCTTCTTTGATTTCGGGTCTCACTGAAAACCTTTCCTTCTCTTTGTTTCTTAACCAATCCATTGCATTATTGCATTCAGAATACTTTTATATCTCAGCTAAGTTCTTTGGGATTTTAGTAGTTGATCTCGATTAAGACTCTAGAGCCCTCGAATTTAACTTCTTGCATTGAAAGTAGTTGAACCAAAGATTGTTCATGTCCTTCTCCTGTTGGTTATTTGGTTCATGTATTTTTGGTTTTTGATAAAATTGGTTCATATATTTATGTCATTGATTGTTCATACAGAGAGTTTTGCTTTGACTTTTGGGATTATAATGACGATGTGGAAAGTAGATGTGGTGATATGTGTGTTATGTAGCTTGCTTACCTAAGGTAATATAACTTCTCTTTCTTCTTTGGTTTGCATTTCCTATCTTTTATTCTGGATTCAAAGATCTAATTACCTAACATCAAAGCCTTAAATTTGAAGCTTTCACTATTTACTCTGTTTGCTTTTCATCTGTACACATGACAGTTGTTATAGATCGTAACAGGTCTTATAGTGGCTTTGTATTTTGTCTCGTGATTTTCCCTCATGAGAACTTCCCAAGATATTGTTTTCCCACAGTATTGTGTCGTTCCATAGGTCAAAACCATTTACACGCCAAAGATTGTTAATGTTGTATTGCATTTGGAATACTTTATATCTCAGCTAAGTTCTTTGGGATTTTAGTAGTTGATCTCGATTAAGACTCCAGAGCCCTCGATTAACTTCTTGGATTGAAAGTAGTTGAACCAAAGATTGTTCATGTCACTTCTTCTGTAGGTTACTTGGTTCATGTATTTTTGGTCTTTGATAAAGTTGGTTCATATATTATGATTTGTTCGAAAGACTTGTTTTTTGTTTCTCACGGTCACTTAAAAGCTTGTTTTTTGTTCGAACAACTTGGGTTAAGTAGGGTTTTTGATCGGATTGTAAGAAATCTTCTCGTCTTGTCTATATAATTGATGGAAGTTAATTGCCTGTGAAGTTGATTTACTGCAAATTTGATTGACTGCGAAGTTGAAGTTAATTGCCTGTGAAGTTGATTTACTGCAAATTTGATTGACTGCGAAGTTGAAGTTAATTGCTTGTGAAATTGATTTACTGTAAATTGGATTGCCTGCGAAGTTGGAGTTTATTTCCTCTAAAATTCATCTTGTATATGCTGATAAGGAAACTAGGGAGAAAAGGGTTGGAGATTTGGTCATATGATGGCTTTTTGAAGTGAATGTAGGGAATATGGATATACTAGCAACTTTCATGAACTCATAAGCAAAACCTGCAATTATAATAATTTAAAGTTGTAGGTCATGTTCATGTGTTGAAAAAATCTGCAATTTTAAGTAACAATTAAGAAATTATAATTGCAAGAGCTGGGAATCAAGCCAGCATACAGAGCAGGAAAACCTCTTTGTTCAATGAGCTTCACTCTAGTTGGTACTATGGTTAAAATGTTAGCATGCTCTAAGGTCCTTAAAGACTGTTGCCTTCTCCTTCATGGCCTTTTAAGACATACATGATGAAGGAAATTCTAGGAATAAGGAGTGAAGGTGGAAAGAGCATCTACTTAGGTACCCATGAAAAGTTTTATGGGATCCAAAATAGCCACTCTTCGTTATGTCAAGCAGAAAGTACATAACAAGATAAGTTCTTAGAACTAAAAAAGAAGAAGAAGGAATGGGATTTAGATGCCTTGAGGGATTGAACATTGCTATGCTGGGGAAACAACTGTAGATTACTGATAAATGCTCCAGATTATTTGGTCAGTCGGGTTCTAAAGAGCAAGTACTATCCTAATTCATCTCCTCTGTAGGCAGGATAAGGCACACGACCATCGTTTGCTTAGGGAAGCATAATGCAAGCTCAATAACTTCTACGATGGTGAGTCAAAAGGGAGATGGATAGCCGCTTGGAAATCTACACTCACATGGATCCATGGTTGCTGACATGCCTCACTAATTACTAGCTCTAAAGGATGGGTTTTTTCCTCTTAGGTACCCTTGACCAAGAAAATACTCATATTTGATAACTCTTGTCCCCGTTTGATTAGCTCGTCGAGCTCTTTTGTGGGATTATTATAAAACGCTTTTAGATTGTTCCACCTCTACTCTCTTCTTTAAAAAGTCAGCGTCTTTTACTTACGGTGTTTTCTTTGAAAACGTAAAATAATCTATTAATTAAAATCAGGGAGAACTGTTCCAAGCGTTTGACTCACCTTGAATTTCTCAACAAAAATATAGATTTAAATAATTAGTTTTGATTTAAAAAATATCAATCCAATGGTCTATAAATTGTGTAACAAACAAAATTATAATCATCCTCATCTCTTAAACGTTTTCTTCTTAAAATCCTCTCTGATAAGGTTTATCTTTCATATTTGAAAGGTGATTTTTTCGTAGTTTATATTATGACACTAGTTATATTATAATTTATATACAATTTTTTTCTTTCATATTTTGTAGGTTTTTTGTTGACGTATCTCAATTCTAAGATTAAAAAATATAAGTCATTGTTTACATTTTAACAAAGTTTTCTTCTGTAAATGCATGAACATATGTTTTGTTTATGTGTAAGGTTTTAAGCATGATATATTAGTAATTCGTGGTTAAAAACCAAAACATAAAAATCATCAGTCCTCTTTTGGTCTGTTGGAG
>OVAX01001838.1:0-37792 GCA_900406405.1 Lepidium africanum | reverse complement strand
TCATCTCCTCCTTTCGTCAACCCATCAGCCTTCATCAGAGTTTATCCTAGGGAGATCATATCAGGTAGCATATTTTTCAACCACTTAAGGCTTAAGAAGGTTTCGTGTTTATGTTCAGGGGTTCATCAGGGAAGGTTTTGTTTAGCTCCAGTTTTGTTATCTCCGGCTTGGATCTGTTCTTGGTTTTGTCTCTACTGCAAGTATCATTTTACACCTTGTTAGTGTGATTCTTCTGTTGGGTTTAATGTCTTCGTACTTGTCATTAAGATTAGTAGCTGTCATTAAGATTAGTGTCATTAACCCCCATAATGAATTGAACTAATGAATAATTAGTAGCTGTCATTAAGATTAGTGTCTATTGGGCTTCTTCCACCACTAATTAGTGGTCTCTGGGTTTGTTTAGTGCTCGAGTAAGTGGTAGTGATTTGGATTTTGGAATTATCCCTTTAAGGTCTCTGTGAGTGGGCCTGGCTAGCTGCTCTTACAGATTTAGGAGGATTAAATTCTACCTTTCTTTGTTGTAACCACCTCTTCTTTCAGTATACTTAGTTCCTTTTTAGTCTTGGTTAAGGCTATCTAGCGTGGATGCAAGCGTTTTTCATATCCTTAATATCTTTTCTTTTCATTGCTTATACTTCTTATATTCACTAGTAAGCTTGAGTTGTTCTTAGTTTTGATATATAATTGTTGTAAATATTTGTTTTATTTTAATGAAAATCTTTTTTTAAAAGGATACATATTGATCGAGCACAAGTTTTACCTCAGTGCTACTCAACATCGCAAGATTGATGGTGTCAGTTGTAGTACGTTAGGATCAAATCCAAAAGCACTATAGAACAAACACAGGGAATACATGCAACTATATATTTAATTTAGGTAGCTAAGCATATTGGTAAGCAGATTTGAAAACAAGTGTCATGTAACCTAACTGAAATAAACACGAAATGGCAATATCAAGACAATATAAAAGTAGGTAGAGAATCTAAATCAAGCAATATGTGCATCCACCACTTTACCTAACTAAAATAAGATTTAAACTTTCGTTAACCTTATCTAGAAAGGCAAGAAACAAGCACAGAATCTACTAGCATCCTCATGTGTTGGTTGCAACTATCATTGTCCTAATTTTGCGAGGCATAAGATTGGCCATTCAGACAAAATATTGAACACATATCTGGCAGAAAGTTGTCTACCTTAGTCAGATCTAGGTGGTTAAGCTAAATCATGAGAATAACACCAAAATAACATGGATCAAAGAAAAAACTCACTAGATTGCTAAACTTAAGACATTCTAAAACCATATACAACCTACTCATCCATGAATCAACTAAAGTTCATACTTGCTAACCATCATAGAATAAACAGAAGTGACTAATGTTAAGATCATCAACCTACACATCTTGAGGAGCAGGATCGATTATCAAAGCAAACCCAAAGAGTCTCAGATTCCTCAAACAAACCAAATAGATGAACTCTACGTTATAGATTCATAGGTAAACGGAACCACCATCGTGGTCATGAATCTCCTCTCAGCCTGCGATTTAACCCACTCTCATGGTGATCCACAGTCAAGGAGGCAAGAAAAACAATATATTCTAACCAATAAGCTACATAAACAACCAATATCTTGGGTTAGAAAAACAAATCTCAGACCTTGGCTCATTCAGGCATTTCATCAAACACTTGTAGGTGGATGAAAGCCTAAGATCAAATCTCAAATGGCAGTATGCGATTAGCACTAAGAACACCTAAACAAAAGAGATCTAGCATGAATGCACTTAGATGCTGAAAAATCTCTAAATCTTCCATGATCTCACCATTTCCTCAAAAACCCAAATGAAATCTACTCAGTAATCATGTATGCAAACATAAACTCAGAAAAAAAAATTAAAGAGCATGATTAGAAAGAAGAAAGAAAGATGAACAACAAATATTAAACAAGCCAAAACTAAAACTCAGATTATCATTACAAAATCTAGCAATCCTTACAAGAGAAATGAGAGAAAAAGGACTTTGAAATCTTCCCAAATCTGTTAAATGACGTCATCATGAGTTTTGGGGGCTAAAGGGGTATTTTTAGTCCATCACATAAATCTCTAACAAACCCGGAGAAAAAGTCAACAAGATGAAAACGCGAAAGGACAAATTGATCTAGTGTAGGTCGATTTCTATGTATCTTCAGCCCAAATGCAACTCAAGATCCCGTGGGTCGAGTCCTGCGGTCGATGCCTTTTTGCCCATCCGAAAGTTGCAAACTCGACTATGTGTGGTCGAGTGTGGTTTAAATTTTTCCTTGGGCATCCAATTCGACCAGTTTGGTCGAGTTAGTCAGTTGAGTTCATCAAGTTTCCGTCTTTAGCTGCTCCCAAGTATGTAAATAGCTCCATATGCAGTATGTATGCAATGCAAATGAATGCAATATGAACTTAAAAGGACGCTAAAATGATGGAAATGCTATGAATATATATGCAAAGTGTGCTAAATAATGCTCCTAAAACATGCTAAAATGCATACATATCAGTTGATCAACTAGATCTTCGATCCTTGTGATCAAATCATGGAGTTGCTTGATGTGTATACATTTTAATATGTTTTATAATTCTCATATAGTTCATTTTGCATTCATATTTATAGCACTTTCATCATTTTAGAGTCATTTTTGGTCCATTCGCATTGTTTGCACTTGCATTGCATACATTGTGCATTTTGGAGTTTTTATCAGGAGTTTTTGGACACATTGGGGACGAGATCATTCAAGAGGTGAACGAGGATTGATGATTTTTTGAGCTTGACGAGTCAACTCGGCCACCATGACCGAGTTAGAAGCCGGATCGCACATCCTCATCAAGATTTGACCGGAAGATACCATTCGGGGCTAAATAGGAGATGATGATTGATGAGCTGGCAGCTGAATCACAAATTTTTATCCAACTCAGGCCACGTGGCCAAGTCAGATGCATTTATATGTTTTTATTAACTTTCTTTGTTTGACTCTCTAAGGTTTTGTTACTAAGGGTATAAATACTCCTTTATTGTAAACATAAACCCCATCCACGTTTTTATGCCTCTTTGGTGAAAGAACCCAAAAAAAAACTCTCATTTGTAATTTCCAGATCATAACTTTTTTCTTATCAGTTTTTAATGCAATTTATGTTTCCAATCTAATCTAATCTATCTCCTTCTTTGCTTTCTGATTATGTTGCCTGTTTTGTTTTCTGAGTTTTTGCCTTTGTTCATGATTTCTGATTAGAAAGCTAGGGTTCTTGAGGATGAGTTAGATAGGGAGGAATCCTTGGTCTCCTAGGTGTCTAAGCTTAGTTTTGAATAGATCTCTTTGGGTTTAGTGAGCTTAATGCTAGTTTCTCTCTGATCACTTAAGATTAGATCCTGGGAATTTTCACACCCTAAAGATATTTGATGAAATTACTGAACCAACTAATTTAAAAGATTTGCATTTCTAGCCTAAAAGATTAGTTGTCTAGAGTGTTTATTGGCTTTAGCAAGTTGTTTCTTAATGCCTTCTTGATTATGACTCACTAATGAGAGTTAGGTCAGGTTGTATTCTGGTTGAGACTGTTTACCATGAGAATGGATTCATTTACTTGTGAACTTGCTGTCTAGAGATCGCCTCTGTTTGAGCTTTCTAGGCATCTATGGTAGATCTAGGAAACTCATTGATCCATTATTCCTATCCTTGAGACCTACTTATCATTCTGATTTCCATTTGCATTTTGATATTTTTACTTGCTTTAGTTTCACTTTCATTATTTGTCTTATCTATTTCTCTGTCTAATTTGCTCTGTTTTCCTGAGTGTTTCATGACTATTGTTCGGTTTGGTTTACTGTTGTTTGGTTTAGTTGATTGCTTGCTTACTTTTCCATTAGTTTGATAGTGAAACCACTATATCATTTGGCTTGAATTAGAATAGTTGGATCATATTTTTATTGTTAGTTACTCGTCCATTGGATTGACAACCTTTCTGTTCTACAATGAATGTGCAGTAGGTTATTTGAAACATAGTAAAATACTGTTATCATTACTCTATGGAAGTACATCTCCTTTTCGAACATGTGGTAATTATGATCAGTCTAGCATACATGTCTGTCTGTTTGACGTATCCCACCAACCATTTTATTCTATATGTTTTAGCTGCCACCCAAACACCTAATAAAACACCAAAAAGGGATCAAATGCAATGCATGACCTTTTTTTTCAACCTTACTATTATAATTGGATCGACAAGGCTCAATCTATAGCCAAAATCCATATTCTAAAATCCCTCTTTTTTCCTTTCCTTTGCATCAGGGAGGAATCGAACTCTGGTGCCTGACAAAAGCTAAAGTGGCCACTACCACTGGGCACACACCCTCAGCATGCATGACCTATTTAAGACACCTAGATTCTAATATGAAAAACTTATGCATCTAATTATCTAAAATGCGAATGAAAATGCAATGAAACCTAAGCTACATACATGGTTAAATACACTAAAATGAACTCTTATCACATATGTAAAAAAATTAAGTAGAAATTAGGAAAAGACAAAAAAATGAAAAAGTTTTTCAAATTCCACATGCATGGGGAATTAAGATTTCGTTGTGGCTAGTTAGACTCTAAAATCAAATAATAAACGTGGAATCTAGATGAATTTGATAAAATTTAATTATTTTTTAGTAAAATAATAAATAATACAATACCTCATTAAATAATTCAATTTTTTTTATACTCTTAAATAACTTAAATACTTAAAAAACGTAACCAAAAGTATTTTATAGAAGTAAACCATTTTAATATTTTGGCTAATAGTTTGAATATTTGAATCCAAAAACTGACATAAAGCCAATATGATCTAAAATGTTTCAAACCAAATTGATATTACTTAAATAGCTGAATGAAGCTTATTATTGTATTTGTTCATATTTAAAATTTTTATTAAAAAGTTATAATTATAATTATAAATTTTAACAAACTAGTCATTTTTATTGAAATAACCAAAAAAAACAAAACTGTTAATTAATTTTTTAGACTTTTTAGACTTTTCGTAATAATTTCCATATTTAAAAAATGAACATAATCAGATATGGATATTAAAAACAAAAAATATGTGTATATATATGATTTAATTTAGGTAAAATTATTAAATATTTGATATGCTTATACCATATAAAATATTAAATACTCCATTATTAAGATGCTTTTTTTTCAAAGAAAAAGGGCAAAAAAAACCCAAACTTTTGCAGTTTGGCAAAATAAATCCCCAACTTTCACTTACGCATAAAAAATACTGAACTTGAAGTTGACTTTGCAAATTAGAACCTTCAAATAATCCACGTTTATTCACAGTTACTTCTGTTAACGTTTTTTTCTAACGCTAAAGAAAGATTTTCATTAATCTAATATCAAGTCCACAATAGTCTAATTCACAAGATCAATAAACGATGATAGCCAAGGTGGCACAAAGCAATCAAGAAAATCATCATAAACCGGAAAAGTCAAGGCTTGAGAGGCGATGGCATCCACCCAAGTGTTAGCCGACCTCTTGATAGCTTGGAAGGTGTGTTGGAGAAGTCTCCTGGTCTGTGTAGTAATTTCGCTTGTGAAAGGGCTGAGTCTAGGCCAAGCCGCAGGGTCATTCACAGCCGAGATTACATCTGTTGGATATGCTTTTCCACATAAAGTGCTGCAGTTTTGGTTGAGTATCAATTTTCAACACCTTTGAAAGTAGAGGTGTTATACTCGGTTCCAAGTATAGAGGATATTTTGTATCTTGTTCAATCTCTGGTTCCAAATCCAATATGCAAATTTAACCGAGTATAAGCCGTTCTTGTTATGGATCCAAGAGAAACAGTACTGAGCAGCAGATTTACCAGGCTTATTTTCAGTGATGAGGTCAATTTTCGAAGTAGGAAATAGTTACTGAAGGGATGTGAGCTTCTATTAATCAAACTCATCCTCTTTGAGCCTTGACATTGGGATTGAAACAGTGTTGATATTATGTAAGGTGCATGGAGCGCGAGGTGGATCCGTAGCTAACCAAGGATCGTAGAGAACATTGGTATTGGAAACCATTACCAACCTCTCGTTTAGCTCCTTGCTGCAATAAAACTTGCGACGAACGTATACTTTGCCAAGCAAAAGACAGTCTTGTACCAATCCCAGTGGATTAAGGGTTACCTTTGGGGAAATATCGGGCCTTGAAAACTCTGGCCATTAGCGATTTTGGATTAATAAGCATTCTCCAAAGTTGCTTTCCTAGCAGAGCAAGGTTAAAACATTCGAGATTTTTAAAGCCTAGTCCACCCAATTTCTTTGAAAGGCTAAGTTTGCTGCAGGATTTCCAATGAATACCTTTGTTCGCCTCTTGATTTTCCACCAAAAACTAGCCAAAGCAGCTTCAATTTCCTTACAAAGAGCCTTTGGTAACTTAAAACAACCCATTGTGTATGTGTGAAAAGCCAGAGCAACAGCCTTTATCATTGTTTCATTACCTGCTATTGAGAGAAAGCGAGTACTCCAATCATTCAACTTAGAAGATACATGTTGCTCAATATACCGAAGGGTTGACACTTTAGAACCTACGAAAATCTTAGGAAGTCCAAGATACACACCTTCTCCACTGTCATTGAGAATGCTTCTGGTAGATTTAATACTTTGTTTTACATCCAAAGAGATTCTTGGTCCAAAGAAAATGCTAGATTTATATATATTGACTATTTGCCCTAAGAGAACTATATATTCATCAAGCATTTCCATTACCAAATGTGTCTCCTGAGGATCAGCTCTACAGAAGAAAAGATTGTCGTTCGCGAAGAGAAGGTGAGAAATGGATGGTGCATTGCTGGAAATTCTAACCCCTGCTAACTTCTTTCTCAGTTTAGCTTGTGTAAAACCGTTGACCAGGACCTCAGCTTGTGTAAAACCGTTGACCAAGACCAGCACACAAATGTTGGTCTTGTTCAACTGCGGATCCAAGAAACCAGTCTCCATGAAGTCTTTAACTAACTTTGTCAAATCATCACCAATACATGCCAATGAGTTTGAAAAAAATATCATGTCATCCCATCAGGACCAGGGCATTTCTCCAGTGCCATATCAAAAAATCGCAGATCTGACCTCTTGACTTGTTACCTCCTTCATTAATGTAGCATTATGAAGGGCCGAGACCCTTCTTTGAAATCCTCGAAGTATCCCATCAGTTCTACAGGAGAAGCTGATATGGGATTTAGATTGAAAGAGGGTGGATAAGTAAGTTTCAACAACTTGTCATATTACTCGATCAGTAAACTTTTCTTCATTTCTAGCTTCATCGATCACATATTGAATTTATTAGCTGATCGTCGTTGCTTAGTTATGGAGTGGAAATACTTGGTGTTTCTGTTCCCATTTTTTAACCATGTAACTTTTAGTTAGGCCACCAAAAGGATTCCTCCTCCCTATAGGCTGCATTGCGTTCAGCTTTGATTTCCTTAAGTTTGTCAAGCTTGCATTGTACTAGTTCCTCATTCCTGAAGCCATACCATGAGAGGTCATTTCCTCAAAAGTTGACCTCACTCATACCACAACACTCGAGCATATCATTAAATGGTCGAAATGTGCTGTCTTGTCTTATGGCTCCACCTTGCTTGTCAAAGTTTCCTATGAGCTCATAAAAGTCTCCTAACAGCATCCATCCTCCTTTTTTTTGCAGCCCCAACCTACATAACTTCCCAGACTTTATTTTGTTTACATCGCACAAGATCACCATAAACACAAGTCAAATAAGAAATAGATGCTTTCCATTTTATTTTAGTGTCAATAAATCTGTTACATGAACATCCTATTTCCATAGAACAGCCAATCCGCCACCAATTCCATTTGTTTTAACGGTACATAAATAAATAAAAAAACCCAAAAAACTACAAACACGTTCCATGTAGTCATGATTCTTCTTGGTCTCACTGAGGAATAGAACCCGAAGTTGATAGCGACCAACTAGTTCCCCTAGATGTCAAATTATCCGGGTATTCCCCACTCCTTGAAAGTTCCAACAGAGTGTCTTCATATCGAAGTCGGTGGTTTAAGGTTAACCACGAACCTGCTTCTATTTGGGGTGATGCTTGAGGAGAGATTTTTCCCTGAGCTAAGCTGAAAAATCTCAGTAGTGTCCACTGATTGAGGAAAAGGTACAGAACTACATCCTTCAGAAGTCGTGTTTATTCTCTGCTTCTTATTCGGAATGGCAGAGGTACAGTCATTATGTGGCCTCTTACAATCTCTACTTTTGGGAGGATGATTCTTCAAAGGTCGGGGACTTCTCACGGACGGTGTGATCAAAAGTTGCTTAGGTGTCGAAGCTTTTGGACTCAAAACCTGAGAAGTTAGGATTGATGGTTCCTTTCCTTTTGCATTACTCAACCTTTCAAAAACTGACTCTGGGTTCTTTCTTTTTGGGTCAGCAACAGCAGGGAACTCCAATCTTTGCCTTATATTCTTACGTCCATCTTTGCTCTTATTAGTAGTGGCTTTGTCAATGGTGTTTGTGGATGATTTAACTCTAGGACCTAGCTTATTCTTTCTAGGTTCAGCTTTGTCAGAGTCATCAGAAGGAGTCTTTATCCTTTTCCTAACAGAGGCACTATCAGGAGCTGAAGCTGAGTTCTTCTCAGGACAGTGGGCTTGATCATGTGTTAAACATTTACATATGAAGTAGCATTTGAGAAGCTTCTCGTAATCAAACTCCAAAGCGATCATTGTTTTTGAGTCTCCGCTTTGGAAGCGAACGACTTTCTTGAAGATGTTTGGATTATCAACCGGTAACCATACTCGGGCTCGGATATACTTTAAAGAAGTGGAATTTTTGGCATGAAGCTCAATCTCATCCACCGTTCCAAGTGTAGACATCACATTCTTCACTACCGAGTGAGAGAGTAAGTGAAAAGGAATGTTCTCAATTCGAATCTAGAATGGAATTCGAGTAAGGAAATCAGGCTTGGGGTTAGAGCACCATTTCTCACCAGTGAGCATCCATCCAGACATGAACCACAGTGCTTTCTTAAGAACTAAATCGAGATCTTGGTCATGTTCAAAGATGAATTGGACTCGATTATCCCCAATGCTATGCCCTTGAACACGACCTTCTAGTTCCCAAATTTTCGAGAGACCAACCACAACTCCAACAGATTTTATCACGAAAGGGTTTAGGATTCTGACAATGATGCTGTGCAAGTGAGTATCCAAGATGTCTTGGTCACAGAATTGTTGAATATCTACTGGATTATCGAAATCGACTATTTCCTTGTCCTTGAGCTGTTGGATTAAATCCTCATCTTTCTTCCTATTACCTCCTCTCATGACGAAAGATTGAGCTGAGCAAGAATCCTTCTTTGAGACAAGTTCAAAGCCTAGGATAGCTCACGGTAAAGGGATAATAGAGTAGTTGAGAGGGATCTATTGAAGTCTTGAGAATACAGAGATTCTCATATATGCGATCTCGATACCCTCAAATCAACAAACAACAACGTGTTAAAGAAGGAAGAATGACTAGTCGAGAAGCTAAGAGGCTTAATGATGACAAGAGAACGGCGAAACGTGGAAGAACAGTTTCAGATTGGGATTTTCAGCTCGTCACCGTCGAAATCGCCATTAGGGTTTTTTTGTTTTGCTATGAAGAACATTTTTACGTAAAACAAATTAAAGAATACATTTCTTTTCTGTTTTTGTCACAAAAATTCTCATGAAATTTACATAATTGAAAGAAAAAATTACTTTTGTTAACGTTTAAGAAAAAAACGCATGTCTTCTTCCTTTTTTTGACATTTTCTTTCCTCCGAAACCCAAAAACTGAAAATTTGGTTGGTCACTTCTTACAGATAATGATGATGAAGAAGTGAACAGCTACAAACATGTTACAAATGAGGACTTGAAGGATCTCATAACGTATTTCTATCATGGTATGATCAATTGATTGCTTGACAAAAACGTTGAACCTAAGGAATAATGTGTGAAGTACAAGTAGCTTTCTCCAAAGAAATTTGAAGTAGAAGAGTACTTGAAAACTTTATATTCTAGAATGAAGCTCTTTGGTGGTGATGAGAACTGAGTTAGTTAAATAACTCTCAATTATATAATCAATTAATCCTAACAATTCAATATAAACAATACACCAATTAAAACATAAAGACTTGCTAACTCATCATATGTATTCACCATTCTGCCGCACTCTTACTCTTTGGCTCAATTTCTTATTTTTCTACATATGCTCGACATATGTATCACATGAAATGTATATGTCCGACAACCAGCAAAATTCTAATAACAAGAGAAAGCTGCACAGAGTTGGAAGAGATCAAGGAGCCATAAGTTTGTAACAAGATTCCGTTTANCAGCAAAATTCTAATAACAAGAGAAAGCTGCACAGAGTTGGAAGAGATCAAGGAGCCATAAGTTTGTCCCCTATCAAAACCCGAGACAAATGCATCATTAGGCACCAAGAAAAAAATGGAACTTGAGTTGGGTCTATAACTTTTCATGTCTAACCGAGCAATCACCTATAGACTTTTCTTTTGATTAACTGGCCACAGAGTAGCAAACAAGCATGGAGACTCTTAAATTCATGATCTTGGGATCATAAGTTTAACTAATCAAAAGCCAAAAATGCCAAAAGAAATTAAAGTTTTGTTTTTGTTTTTTGAGTTCATTAACAAGTAAATTATCAAACCCAGAACTAGCTTTTTACCTATCACCAATGAGGTCTACAAACTTATCCAATTTCAACATTACATCTTCGTCAGACTCTTATCCACCGGTGGATCTTCGCCCATTCCTCCAGAAAAAATCGCTGGATCTTCTTCTGCGGGAATTTGCTATTTCATTCTACCAAAATTTTCTTGCCATGGTCAGATTTATTATGGCAAAGTTTCAGTTTTGAGTTGGGAGTAAGAGAATTTCTTCCAAGGAAGAAGAAGAAAATTTTCTTCCTTTTAAAAAAGGTTAACATGAGTAACAGTGAATAAACGTGGACTATTTGCAGATTTTAATTTGCAAAGTCAACTTCAAGTTAAATATTTTTTATGCCAAAGTGAATGATGGATTTATTTTGCCGAATTGCAAAAGTTTGGGATTTTTTTGCCTTTATTCCTGATAGACGGTGTTTTTATCAGTTTTTAACCCTTGTTTTCCATGGTTTTATTGAGTCAAAGTATTAGATTCTTTTAGTCTATTTTGGAGTCTTTTCATGGCATAGGACACATATGGAGAAGATGAACTGTTTTGAGAGAAAACGAGCATATGGAGATACAGAATCCTGCAGAAGTGTCAGAAGTTTGGATTTCTTTTAAAGCCTTCCCACCGTTGGATCGAGCTGGAATATAGACACAAGACATCCACGTAAGTTAGCTTTCATTTGGAGGTGGTTTGAAGGCAATCGGACAAGCGGTTAGGAAGATATATTGATTTTATCAAAGACATGTCATTCTGACCGAGAACAGACGCCACCAGAAGATACGCTCAACTTGAGGATCTACCTGCTAAGATCATGATCGACCGATCAAGCCCTTGATCAATCGATCATCGAACTTTTGCGAGAAAACCAGATTTTCCTTATTTTGTACCTAACACGTTTTTAGCCTATTTAAATAGAATTCTGAGAACTTTTAGGGCATCCTATCATTATTTTCAGCAGCCGCTCTTGTAACCTTTGGGGAGAAGATCTCATCCTCCACAACACCATTGGAGAAGATTTTTGAACCCTTTGCTATTTTAATTCACTTTAATTATATTTATCTATTCTTCTTCTTTATTTGTTCTTTTGGCTATGCTTGAGTAGTTTACCAATCAGGTTTAGGAATTTCTAGGGATTTTGGAATTCAATGAATTAGGAACAAATAGGGCTTGACGTTATGTGTTCCCGTCCATTGATGTGATTAATGCTTAAGTTAGCCTGGCCACCTAATCTATGATCTTAGGTTGTTTAACTCTCCAAAAGCTTGTTAGATGCCTAAACTAGCTTAGATTAACAACTAGTCCTTAGCCAACAACAGTTGATGTTAAGGCTAGTTGTGGACCAATCAGATGTAATCGATAAAGCATGTTTACATATCTAGTGCCAACGACAGTTATGATTTCTAGGTTGTTAGACATAGTATTCTACACCACGACAGTGGGTTTGCTAGAATTTTATGTCTGAGTCGAGAATTGGTTGAATGTATGCCTTGAATAGTTTTCTGAATTGATTCCCTGTTTCCTGATGAATTCCTGATGCCTGATGCTTTATTTATTTTCTTATCGTTTATTGCTTTGTTTCGTTTCCATCTTTATTTTATTTGTCTTACCTTAAGTTTTGTCTAGAGATTGATAGTATAACCACTAGTCTTTGTGGATTCGATCCTTAAGTGCTACATCGATACAATATGCACGAGAGGTTAAATTGGTATAATTAACCTTGTATCAATTCCTGAATTTTTCATTGTAATTATTGTTAAAGGGAACTAAAACATAATAATACATGTACAGTGCAATTGAATAAAAGGTGTGTACTTTAGTTAGTCTGGTTAAGTTTAATGAAGGTTCTTAAGTATTGATTAGTTAGATCTGCTCCTGCCCGTGATTTTTTATGGAATATAGTCCAGTTCGATATGTTGTGATTCTCTGCTAAGTTTGGCTTTCTCCGGTCTATGATCACTTTGCTCCATGTATCTACTCTAAAACTTAGATCAAGGACTGGTCTTATCTTTGCTTTTATCTAGGCGATTATCTGGGAGACCTCGTCCTTTCTAGTATGTATTGTGAGAACATTCTACTGGTGCATAAGCTTTATTATTCAGTTTGTGAGGTACACCTTATCCACTGTAGGAGGATTCACCATCCACTGGCTCAACCACTTTATGTGGAGATGTATATTTTTCTAACTATTTCTTTCCAAAGGATTTCTTTTTATTAGCATTTTCTTGTGTTAAAATCATTTGCTCCCCTTGTTTGGGCTTCTTCTGGGGATTTTATCGTTTTCCTTCGGCTTATGTAATCAAACTTTATATTTTTCATTTTTTTTATTATTCAAAATCCAGATGAAAGAAATTTTTTTTAGAAAAATCCAATAAAAAAAAAAGACAAAATAAAATTTTCTCAACTTAAATTCCACAATACTAATTGATAACAATTTTAAAAAATCTATAGAATCAAAAAATTCTACAAATTAAGCTGCTACGAGTTAGGTCCTCTATAAACATAATTCATTAGATCGGGAAGTGGAGTTAACTCTAGGGAAAGTTGGTACAGTGGTTAATATGTTGGATCACTAAACATAGATTCATGAGTGATTTGCTGGAGCGGCGTGGGTGATGCAAAAAGATTCGGAGCGTGGAGTTTGGAGGTGGACCTCTTAGGCCGTTGGAGTATACCTTTTGCTCCAAAGCAAGGTTGCCGGGAAGAGACGAGGGGAAACAAATATGGTATGGTGATCTAGGTGAAAGAAGGACAACACGTGCTGTGGAAATATTCGTGGACGGCGTAAGTGGTTTTGCTGAGTTATCCATGATAGAAAGTTCTAATGAACAAATTTCATCAGAAAAAATGATCATAGAGAAAGATGACATATCGAGTTCGGCCAGATTCAAAGCTTAGATAAGTGAAAGGAGAACGAGAGCAAAAACCACGAATGTTGGAGGTATTGGTCATTGATGGAGCCACATCGCTCTAACTAGTGGCGGACCCATAAATTTATTGTACCTAGGTCAATAATTTTTTTTTAATATATAATATAATTTGTTTGGAAAAATTATCATATTTTCAAAAGAATAAAAGAAAAATCATAATTAATATATAAGCTGAGGTAAAAAAGAGTAGACTTATCCATTGTTTAGAGTGTAAGTGTCCATAGAAATATTAAATCTGTTGAAAGCTTTTTATACATTTGACTGAGTTAAAATTAATTTTGTCTAGTTTAGGGGTTTCATGCGACAACCGTAATTTGCATTTTTTTTTTTTTGATAAAATTCATCCTGATTTGCATGTTGATCCATCATTTGCTCTAATATCGAAAAAGGTGTGGAAGATTGCTTAGATATTCAGATTGTAGAGCATAATCTAAATCGTGTAATTTGTTCCGAGATTCCAAAAAAAATTATATTATACTACGTATAGATTACAAATATATAGTAACACATTTTATGATTGTATGTCAAACGAAGTTAATCCAATGGTTTTGGCTCAACCGAGATAGTTGACGTTCTCCCGACGTTGATTTAAATCTCTTATGGTGGTACATTATAGCCAAGGCATATTAAATATCTTATTGGGCTGACGATAGAGCTATTGTTTAAGATAATAGGCCCAAATCAACGATAAGATAACGTTGGCTAGACTAGTAGCCTATGCTTCCTCGGGTTGATTATTCGATTTTAACAATGGGATTATGGAATGCTTTAGAATTGTCTCTGGTTCAAAGAGGAGTTTGTGAGGAAAATAAGTCTGATTTTTTTTAAAAAAAAATCATTCTTTAAGACCAATAACAATGACTCTAGTCTTTTCTAAACAAATAATTACTTAACTTTATGCAATTACTGTATACACATCGAAAAATATA
Organism: Lepidium africanum; assembly: GCA_900406405.1. Taxonomy (NCBI): domain Eukaryota; kingdom Viridiplantae; phylum Streptophyta; class Magnoliopsida; order Brassicales; family Brassicaceae; genus Lepidium; species Lepidium africanum. The sequence continues at coordinate 23,234 of OVAX01001838.1, read as the reverse complement.
GATTAATGTATACAGCAAAAATTGTCTTCAACATTCGTTGAGCTATACTATTAGCTAATAGAAAATCTGTTACGCACAATGGCTTGAGTTGATGTTACAAATAATTTAATCAGACTTTAATATTTAAAATGTCATGCTGTGCTGTAGATGTTTCAGTACATTCATAGCTTCAACAAATGACTTGATTTCCAGATCATTTTTAAAAAAAATTATAAAGGTATTGTGGTGTCTAATCTAACATTGGTAATGCTACATTCTTTTAGTAATCTTTTCATAACAAAAACTATTTTCAAAGGGACAGTCCTTGATAGAGGTGGGTGAGTTTTTTTTTTTTTGTCAACTAGCCTAGTGGCTTTTTAATTCTTCTCCTTCTATTGCAGGTAGGGGGTTCGATCCCTAGTACTTTGAGAATTTTTAAAGTGACAACACTACTGGGCCACCTGCCAAGGACAGATGGGTGAGTTTTAAACCCTTTAATCCTCAAAATAATTACATGCTGACAAATATGTCTTAATCCATAACTATCCTACTTTCATTTATGCCACTAATCAATTTTTCTTAAACATATTCCTTCATTTTTAGTACACTTTCAAGATATGATGGTCTCTAGATGTACGATATACAATAAGACTTCAAAACCAATAATAGTTAGATTCTTAATCAGGTTTTTACTTGTTCCAATGTTAATAGATCCAATCATTGATGCGTAAGAAAAGAAAAGATGAAAAATCATAATTATATATCTCATCAAGTTATGAACATATACATGTGAATATAAGCAGACTTTGAGAATACGAAAAGTAAAACAGAGGGAAATCGATCTTGTCGTTTTTTAACATAAGTTCTGGAGGATTTTTTTTTTCTTTTCTTTTTTGAGAGGATTTTTATTATCTTTTATATTTATTTAAGATTATCGTTAGTCTCTAAATCAAATTGGAATGATAAAATGTAAATATCAAATCTATAATTGTTTTAGAGTAGTTGTGGTTGCCTCCACTTCCTTTAAATTTGAAAAATTTCCAAGAAGTTTCTAAGAAACGTATTCCTTATTGCATTGACGAAAGAGTCGAATGAATCAGGTTACCAATTATTAATTTCAAGAACTGGACCAGTGACTTATACACAAGTCAACCACGAAATTACTCACCAGAATCCCTTAATCTCCTATTCATTTATAATTCAATTACTTTACAAAAGTCAGAAAATGAAGTATCATTTTTGGTATTAAATATTATATTTATGTGAAATCCACGTGTCATTATGGGAACAAAGTAAAACAATTTTCTACTTCTATATAAATGATCGAATCGATCAAAGTAATTTATAACATAAAAATATTATCTTCTTTAAACATCACTAATAGAATTCCGAAGAATTTCACCGATCAAAGCAGAATTTTATACCATATAAAGTTATTATTTTTTCACCATTATAACACGTTATAAGTATGATCGCTTTTAAATAGATATATATATATATATACATAAGTTGTTATTCCGAATGGTTAAACCGCTTTAATGTGGTTGTTTAATACACTATAATCATTTCTATATTATTCATATTATAGTGATCGACCAAGCCGTCACCAAACCTATTATATGGTTGCCTTATGCACCAGAATTTATTATTTATTAATATTATAACGGATGGCTGAGTCACCACATAATTATTTATTGTTATAAATTGGATGACTTCTTCACCATAATGTTTATTTACTATTATAAAATGAAGGACTTTGTCATCCTAATATTTATTAATTGTTATAAGTAGATGAATCTGTCACTATAATATTACCGTTTTAAAAATTTAATATATTTGGTATATCGGCTGGAAAACCAATATAGGTGTGGGTATCATACCTAAGATACTATTCTTAAATGTGAAAGACCTTCATGTTTGTATCATCCCACTCTTGGATCACTCCGCCACGTACCTTATAAATATTAAACTTCTATATATCTTGCTAATTATAAAATTATATGTATATACATATTTTGAAAATAAATTTAAGTGAATTAAAGATTTTAAGATTCTTTTCAATGGATATGAATAGTTTAACGGTCATAAATAATATTTTTTGATCTACAAATATAACTATTTTTCATTCATTCATGACTCAAAATATTTTTTACCTTTTCTTATTTATTCTATCCAAGAAATCATCTTAGTTTTTCTATTGTGAGAAAATGTTTTGTTTATCTTTGATCTTTGTATTTGGTTTAATGATTCTTGTTGTTTACAGTCTTTACGTTGAATAATCTGCTCCCCAAGACTTTTGAGTAGATATTGGTTTGCTTATCCTTACTATATATCTTTTTCTAATTGCTTGTATGATTTCTATTTATAGATTTTAAACAATATTATTTTCTAAATATCATCTCATGGTTTTCTATTTTTGAAAACAAATTGCAAATATTGAGAAGCTTAAATTTCCAACTCAAAATAATCGAAGAAAATTACATACTATGGACCACGGACATGGAACTTTACCTTGAGTCTCAAGAGTTATCTAATACGATAAGAATAGAAAATGTATCACCTCTCAAAGATAAGGCAAAAGCAATAATCTTTTTGAAAAAACATTTGGATGAAAATGTGGCAAGCAAAAGAGCTGTTTGATAACCAAAGGGAGATAACTCTCCCTCATGTTTTATAAGAATGGAAAAATCTAAGATATTAGGATTTTAAAAAGGTTCCAGGTTACAATACTGCAATATTAAGAATTGTATCGCAATTGAAATATTGCGGAAAGGTTATCACTAAAGCAGAAATGCTCGAAGAAACTTACTTCACATTTCACAAAGAACATCGTGTCTTGCAAGAGATATAAAGGAATTGTATGTACACACATTTCTTTGAGTTAATTGTGACACTCATATTAACAGAAAAAAATAATGAACTCCCTCTCAAAAACTATTATTTCAACCAACATGAACTAAGGCATTTCTAAAATAAATGTTATAGATGTAACAAATCAAGGAAAAAGGAACCATACATATTAAGATCGTGGTCACGGTCGCCGATTTAATCCCGGATGTGAAAACAATTACAACCCACAAGGGAGAAAATCATTCAAATGGGTTTGATCTGAATCACTTCTAAAGGGGAAAGAACCTCAGATCAATTCTCCTCATAAACGTGAAAAATACTATTTAAGATGTGGATAAAAAATACATTTGTCTCATGTGTGTCGCACACTTTCACATCTTTGTAAGTTATACCAAGAGTCCATCAAATGCAAAAAGAATGAAGTGAATCTTGCAGAGCACTTTGAGGGAACATCTTGCCTCGAATATTATGATTTCGTAGGAGATTTCAATGAAACCACTAATGTTGATGATTAATGAGCTTTGTAATAAGAGAACTAGTATCTAATAATAACTTTATGAATTTAAATTATTTTCATAATATGTACTTTTGTTTTTCTAGAAACAAAATTAATATTTACCTATCATTATCTTTTCAATAAAATATATTTTAATATCTATTTTTATTAATCATTATAATGGAAAAAATGGATCAATGCATAAACCAAACAAAATAAGATAAAGATATCAAAGAAGTTTGTATACTAGACAGTGGAAGCATACACTATTCTAAAAGACAATAGATTTTTTACTTATCTAAAATCGGCAACAATTATTGTCAATACAATAACATGTCCTGCAGACCTCATTAGACTACTTACAATGGTGACAAAATGAGGTGTTGAAGTTTTTTTTCAACAATTGAATATGTTGCAATGGTGTGTTGAATAATATGATAGAGCAAAGGTGGCGTCAACATAGTTGAAATGACTCAACTTTCGTGAATCTTAAAACAAATTACTCATTACGCCACATGGCATTTAGTAATTGGTTGGCTTTTATTTTTAATAATATATAGATAAGATATGTGTCATATTCTTATTGGATGTTGAGATTGTAAGATTCTTTTACCTCAAATATTTGAGACCAATTATGTTAGAAAATATTTAATTTAATTTAGAAAAATTTTATATCATTATTCATAATTTTTTATTTTTTCATTTTTATATATAGAAAAACAAAAAAATTATCTTTTCTACTATAATTTTCGGGAAAAAACCTAAAAATACACAAGTATTTAACATTTCTCAGAAAAATACTCTAACTATTTTGACTCACCAATTAATACCCGAATTTATTTACATTGTCATTTTAATACATATATTTGTGAAATTTTAGAATTTCACAAAAAAATATTAATAGACTTTAATACTATTTAGAAGACGTTAAAACTATGTTGATTTTTTTAATCCCACATGTTATAAATTAAACCTTAATTAATCAACATTGTAACCTTTTTCATCTTTTTCAAATCCTAGTGGGTAAAATTTCCAAATCTATATTGCCCTAATATACTTAAACAAAACTGGAGAAATAATTCACCCAAAATTTTTGAAACGTAATTATTCACCAAAAATAATTCGGTGTAATAATTCAAAAAAAAAAAAAGTTGCCAAGTTGTGGTAATTATGTTTTCCGTATCATTACATATTGACGTCATTATCATGCTTTGATTCTTTTATGTGTATCTTTGAAAAAGCATAATATAAACTTTGAATAAGCAAATATAATGACAAATTAAGCTTTATGTATTTGGCGAATAGAGTTCCTGTGTGAGAGAAAAATTAAAATTAAACATGAAATCTGATCTAAAAGCTGAAGACATTATATTTCTTCAAAGCTTATCTGAATTTAAACATAACATCCAACTACACACCACAAGAATTATAACATCATGAGACGAAACAAGTAATGTTCATTAAAAACCCACATTCTAATATTCATCAAAAACTTGACTAGTCCAAGGAGATATAAACCGAACATGATCGGATGCAATGGTCTCATAACCACATCCTCTTCCTCGCCCAACTTGTTATCCACTACCACTTCTGCGGGGATGGCCTTGGCAGCGTCCAGACGAAGGAACAGCAGGTGGAGTTGTTGAAAATATAGGTGTACATGTTTGCGTAGTGGTCGGATCTTGTGTTAAAGTTGTTTGTCTTTGTGCTTGAGTTGTATTCCTTTTCCTAGGTGCATTTTGGATGCTCCACAGATCATCACTCTACAATAAAAGAAAGTACATATTAGTAATTAGAACAATAACACAAATTAGAAAAAATAACATAAATGGTCACTTGAATCTTACGAGCCCCTTTTGCTTGTCTGAAATGATAGTAAAGCCATTGCTTAAACCAAGTTGCAAGTCATTCCTTATGTTATCAACAAACCATGCCCATGAATCATTGTTCTCTATCCTAACAATCGCCTAACCTATCAAATAAATCCTATTATTTGCATCACGACCTATAGCTTCTAAAATCTCTCCTTTCAATTCCCATTTTAAAAAAGCTCCATCAAGACCAATTATAGGCCGAGAAGTTTTTTTCCAAGTGGCCCCGTAGTGATTCAAAACAGATGTAAAACTTGTCAAATGCATGTAGTTCGTTTTCTCGAGGAATCGTCTCAATCTCTATCGTTGTGTTCTGATTAGATCTCGTAATCCAAGCTTCGTAGTCCCTCAATTTTGCATATTACTCTCTATGGGTTTCTAACACCAGATCCAATGCTAACCTCCTAGCTTTACTACAGATCCATTTAGAGACGGTAATATTGTACCTTAGCTTATCTCATCTTTAATGTCTGTCCATTTTATCTTAGGATGTCTTCTTGCTTCATCTTTAAACAACCTCACAATTGTTCCTTGTTTCAAGATTTTAACTTTCATGGACTTCAAGTGATTACGTGAATCAACAAACACTTTCACCATCCATAATCCTTTAAATTTTTCAACAGAGCAATATATTTTCCAAGTGCATTCTTTGTGTTGCAAATTGCTCCCAATTTTGTTTTCTCTCATCTACACAATTTAATGTCATAGTTACTCTTCAGGATATACTATAATAGCTAATCCTTAAACTCTTCTCCAGTTTTAAATATCTGTTTTAGCCACAAATAAGTTGGTAGGTCATTTTGGCATCTCATTCTCGAACTGGTAAATTCCTTATGATTGAATGTTTCCCATTTATCATCAGTTTCTACTGCATGATCTGGATGTGGAGCATCTTTACACTATCTCTCAAACTCGGCTTCATAAGCTGCATCCTCTTGCTCATTTTCATCTTCAAAGAATGCCTCCTTATTGCCCAAATCATCTTCTACGACTTCCACGTCAATCCCATATACTTCTTCAAAAAATTTCTCAAAACGTGGATCATCATTCATATTCTCTTCTACTATATTTTCTCTTTTATCTTCCTCATTAGCAACCTCATCCACTTCACCACCTTGTTCTTCATCTGCCAATATTTCACCACCTAAAATTCCATGATGAATGTAAATGTCTACTACACCCGTCGTACCAGACTCAATACACATTTTCATTAGGCCTGAATCCATTTATGTGCTTATTACTCTTACAGATGTTTCATCTTCATTACTAACCTTATACCACACTTTCCCAACTTCTCTGTAGATTCCATTCTCTTGGAAAAAAATCATCAAACACAGACCATGTAACGTAATATGGATCTATTACAGTATCGTTCTTTACCATTCCTCTGATATAACAAAAAACACCATCAATGTAAGAAGCTTATCCTCCATAGTGTATATTGAGTTTGATAGAATCACTACAAATGTTTAAAAATCAACAAAGAAATATTTGATATAACAATAATTGCAACTAAATTACAAAATAATAATTGAACTCTGTAAAAGAATTTGGAAAAAAAAACTTAGAAAACAATCACAAAAAGACCTAGAAAATACCAAATTAATAATCGACATCTCCACAGTTGCAATCCTAATTCACTAAACCACAATAGATAGATTACATTTCAGAAATTGACAAAATTGCAAAGATTAAAGAGTGAAGCTTAAATGTAGAATTGACAAAATTGCATAGATTAAATCACAAAACTGCAGAGACCAAACACTTCAAATAAAGAAATCGAAAGTGACAAAATTAGACTTAAGAAATTGGTTATGGGAGATGGAGAAAAAAATTGAAGGAGAAAAAGAAGATTTAAAGAAATATTCATATCAAACAAAAAAAAGAAAAAAATCATATCAAACAAAACGAAAAGAAAAAATAACAATGTAGTGGATACTTAAGTCATCGTCGAAGTCTTCAAATCACTATAAACACATATTTTAATCTTTGTTTCAGTTTCTGTTTTAACGATTATTATAGGGTACACTTTTTCACCAATTTCGTTTATGCGTATTAGAGTAAAATATATATTGTGGCATAATCACCTCGGTTATTCGGGGACCACAATGATGCGAAAAATACTATAAAGCTTACATGGTCATTCACTAAAACCTCATGAGATATGTTTGAGAAATAAAATGACATATGTTGCATGTTCTCTTGGAAAGTTGATCATGAGACCATCACCAACCATAATTGATATTGAACACCAAAATTCTTTGAACGCATTCAAGGTGATATATGTTGCCCTACACATCCACCATGAGGACCATTCCACTATATTATGGTGTTGATTGATGCGACGGGCAAATGTTCGCATGTTTCCTATTATCATCTCAAAATATGGCATTTGCAAGATTTCTAACTCAGATTATTAAACTAAGAACTCAATTATCTGATTATCTAATTAAAAGAGTTAGACTAGACAACGATGGTGAATTCTCATCCCATGCATTCAATGATTATTGTATGGTAATGGAAAATGTTGTGGAATACTCTGTAGCACATGTTCATACACAAAATGGTTTTGGTTGAATCATTAATTAAACATCTGCAATGGATTGCAAGACTGCTGATAATGAGATCAAAACTTCCAACCTTTGCATGGGGACATGCTATTTTGCATGCAGAAGCACTCATTTGGATAAGACCCGGTGCACATCACAAATATTCTCAATTACAGTTAGCATTTGGTCATGGACCAAATGTTCCTCATCTAAGAATCTTTGGTTGTGCGGTTTATGTGCCAATTGCACCTCCACACCGTTCAAAGATGGGACCACAAAGGAGGTTAGAAATATATGTTAGTTGTGATTCTTCATCAATTATACAGTACCTAGAACCACAAACTAGTGACATGTTTACGACATATTTTGCCGATTGTCATTTTGATGAAAAGTACTCTTAGTTCTAGAAGAGAATATAAGAAAGTAGGAAAAATATCAAATGGTTTTTACCATCACTGCTACATCTTGATCCTCTTATAAAACATTTTGAACTAGAAGTTTAAGGTATTTTGCATTTGCAAAGTACAGCAAATCAGCTTCCTGATGTTCCTTCTCAAATTGAACTACCACAAGAATGTGGAATAACAGATGATACACATGAGTCTAGAACCCGCTTGAAGCGTGGTAGACCTGTGGGCTCTAAGAATAAAAATCCTAAAAATAAAAAGAAACTAAAATGCAAAATATACCCAAAATAGCAAAATTATTTTGGAAGAAAAGAATCGAGAATCTAATGATGAAATTGAGCATTAAGAATTAGAAAGAAATCATGAGATTTCTATTAACTACATCTATAATGGAAAAATATGGAATATAAATGAAGTAGTTGATGATGTTTTCTCATATCTTATGGCAAAAGATATCGATGAAGAGAACAATGATTCAAAGTCAAAATTTGTATATGAATGTCAAAAGAGGCACAATTTGCGTAAATGGAAGATGCAATGCAAGTTGAACTTGATTAACTCAACAAACAAAATGTATTCGAACCTACTGAAGTCACACCTAAAGACATGAGGCCGATCGGATACAACTGGGTTTTCGTTAGAAAACAAAATGAGAAAAATAAAATTGTAAGATACAAAGCACGACTTGTAGCTCAAGGTTTTCTCAAAGACCCGTGATTGATTGTGAGGAAACATATTCCCCTGTTATGAATATTATTACCTTCAAGTTTTTGATATGTTTAGCTGCTGATGAAAACCTTGAGATGCGATTCATGAATGTCATAACATCATATTTATATGGGTCATTAGATAAAAATATCTATATGAAAATATCTAGTGGATTCAAGATGCCAAAAGCATTAGCATCAAAACTCAAAGAGTTGTGTTCAATAAAATTAAAAAGATCATTATATGGGTTAAAATAATCTGGACGAATGTGGTATAATCATCTAAGTGAACAATTGACAAAAGAAAGATATGTGAATAATCCTATCAGCCCATGTGTTTTCATTACGAAAACAATAACCGGATTTGTGATGATCGCGGTATATGTTGATGATCTAAATATGGCTGGAACACAAGATGAAGTACAAATAGCAACAAACTATCTAAAGGGAGAATTCGAGATGAAAGATTTCGGGCAGAAAAAATATTTCTAGGCCTACGAATAAAGCATTCCAAAAAGGCATATTTGTTCATAAATTCACATATACAAAGAAAGTATTAAAATGTTTTATCATGGATAAGGCAACTCCTCTTAGCATTCCAATGGTCGTAGATCACTTAATATTGAAAATGATCATTTTCCACCAGCTGAAGAAAATGATCATTTTCCACCAGCTGAAGAAAATAAAGAGAAACTCGATCCTAAAGTACCATATTTGAGTGCAATTGGAGCTCTTATGTACCTCTCAAATTGTACTAGAACCGATATATCATTTGCAATTAACCTTTTGATCAGTTTCAGTTCATCCCCTACGCGAAGATATGGGAATAGAATCAAGCATGTCTTCTATTATCTTCAAGGAACTCCTGATTTAGGATTATTTTATTCTAAAATTTCAAATTGTCAAATGATTGGCTTCGCAGATGCAGGGTATTTTTTAAATCCACACAAGGCTAGATCACAGATAGGATATATCTTTACAATCGTTGGTACCGCTATATCTTGGCATTCTTAGAAGAAACACTTGTGGCTACTTTTACGAACCATGCTGAACCCATTGCACTGCATGAGGAAAGTAGAGAATGTATATGACTTAGATCTAATAGTAAACACATCCGATCAAGTAGCGGAATCAACTACAAAATAGAACCAACTATTCTATATGAAGATAATGATGCATGTGTTGCCCAGACAAAAGAAGGATATATCAAAAGCAACAAGACGAAACACATCCCTCCAAAGTTCTTTTCATACACTCAAGAACTTAAGAAGAACAAAGAGATTAAAGTAAAATATGTTCGTTCATGTGACAATGAGGCTTAACTCTTCACAAATTCACTACCCACCACTACATTTGGATAACATGTTTGTAAACATTGGAATGTGGCGTCTACAAGACCTATTAAGATACTCTCTTGATCATTCGAGGGGGAGCTGGTAGAGTTGTACTCTTTTCACCTTATTATAGCTTTTTCCAAAAATGAGTTTTCCTAAAAAGATTTTTAAGGAGGCAACGGAAGACAAACCGCAAGAAACATGTGTGATGATGGCTTCCAAGGGAAAGTGTTACAAAAGTTAGAAAATGAGGCATCACATTTTTCGTATTAAAAAATATTATATAATTTATGTGAAACTCACACGCCGCTATGCGTACACAGTAAAATTAATTTTTTACCTCAATATAAACGATCAAATCAATCGATGTAATTCATAACATGTAAATATTATCATCTTCAAAATCATTCTTCCTTAAACATCACTTTTAGAATTTCGAAGAGTTTTGCTTATCAAATCAGATTTTTATACCACTTAAAGTTATTATTTTTTCACTTTTATAACAATTATATCAATATTTTTTCTATATCGAAACGATTAAAGATCCACCCTGAGGGAAAAAACAACAAAAAAACAAAAACTGACTTACTAATTACAAACTTTTAGATTATAGTGGTTTTATTGTCCAAAAATAGATTAAAGTATTCAGATCATACCAAATCGTCTCTATGAATTTATTAAGGAAAAAACAAAGAAACAAAAAGTTCGTATTAAAAATAAACCCAAATCTGGATTAAAAATTAAATTAACAATCACACGATTAATGTTGGAAGTCTTTATAGAATTGTTGCAGCTTTATGTGGAAACAAGAAGAAGAGTTCATTAAAGCAAATAATAAAAAAATAGTCCATGTTCGTTTGTTATATAGTTTTTTTATGTGTATTTTTCACTCTAAAAAAAAATGACTAAAATAACCTACTTTATTTTATAAACTACTAAAATAATCTTTTTTTTTATAATTATATAGATAACCTACTTTTTAGAAAATATTCAATTTGCCATTCATTATATGACTACTTTTTTTATAGTTGACGAATACATTAACGAGGTTTGGCATAGAAAAAACTCACTATTTCCTTTTAATCATTACCATAAATAAAAAGATTAATATAATATAATAAATCAGAATTAAAACCTAAAATAAACAAATGTAATGTAATAAACTTAGTATTTAACCACCTTCCAAACTAAGTTTATTAGATTAACTTTGTTAAATTATCATGTGTAAATAGAAAAGTTTCTTTTGACAATAAAAATAGAAAATTATATTGATGTCAATATTATTATAAAGGTAACCACTTACGTTTTAGTCTAAGAAATATTGCGTTTAACACATCCTTTTTAAAAATCAAACCAAATAGTTCACCTTATTCTTGGTTCGTGTCTCTAAGAAAACTAGTTCTGGATACATTCTAAAAATGATTTTTATTGGTTGACATGACAACAAACATTAAATGTAATTAATTTTGTGAAATTTCAAATCAAATAAATGATGCACTTGGAGTAGTGATATACCTCACTTTGTCTGTATTTTAGAGTCTTTTTAGGTCAAAAATACGAAGAATTGGAATCATGTTCATTGGATTGCATTGGAAAGGTTTGGAGCAATTTCTGGAGTTTTCAGTGAGAAGAGAGATCGATCGATCAGTCCTTTGATCGATCGACCAATGCACTCAATTATTCAAGCGCTCGACCTGTTGATCGACCTCACACTCAATGCTCAATCGATCAACCACCTGAAGATTCAAGCGCTCGACCTGATGATCGACTTGGCAACTTGGGAGATCGACCACATACCAGTGATCAATCGATCAACTCCTTGATCGATCGATCAATGACGTCGTGAGAAGAAACCTAATTTTCCTGTTTTGTACCTGCGTTTTAGAGAGAATAAGAACTGAAAAGTACCCTGAAAAGTATGACAGTTGGCCTATTGGAATTTATGTTCAAGTCGAGACTAAGAACTGAATAGTTTCCCTGATAAGAATTCTATTTCCTGAATGAATACCCAATGCCTAATGCTTTTTACTTATATTTCTCATTCGTTAAGTTGTTAGTTTAAATTCCCAGTTTTGAATTGATAAAGCTTGAAAAAGAATAGAAGAATCGAAAGTGTGATATTGGTTCCTTGTGCACTTGTAGTAGAATATAGGGTTAAAACCTGAGCGATCAAGTTTTTGGCGCCGTTGTCGGGGAGCCATTAAGTTGCCTTTTGATTTACTATTTAATTTCTAGTCTATATCTTTACTTACGCTTTTTCTTTTGTTTATTTTTGTGTTTCTTTCAGGTTTGTGGTCAGGATCTGAAAACCTGCTGAATTTTGATAACGAAGAGCTTGCTAGGATTGAAAGGGAGAACAGACGAGCTAGGAACATGAATCAACAACCACCAACGAATCCAGAAGCAAATTAGGACGTGATGCAGACTGTAGAGCAGTTATAGAGGGAATTAGCTGAGATCAGGAGAAATTAGACGCTTGCTCAACGTAGAGCAATAGGTGATATGGACACTCCTCACACCTACTATTAGAACAGATCTGCAATTCGCCCTCCACCAATTCAGAGGCAAGATTTTGAGATCAAGCCACAGCTGATAGGATTGGTGAAGCAATATGTCTTCAATGGTCTTCCAGGCGAGAATCCTATGGATCACATAGAGAATTTTGAAGACATGTGCAGCACGACAAGCTCGAATAGTGTACCTGCAGATTACGTCAAGTGTAAGCTTTTCCACCATTCACTGTCTGATAAAGCTTCTAGATGGTTGCGATCTTTATCTCCAAGATCACTTACCATGTGGGAGGAAGTATGAGCTGCGTTCTTGGATCAGTTCTACACCAAGTCGAAAACTGCAGCACTTAGGAGTAAGATTTCAGCCTTCAGCAACATTCTGGTGAGTCTTTGAATGAAGCTTGTGAGTGTTTGAAGGAGTATCAGAGAGACTGTCTGCACCATGGTTGTTCTGATGAGCAAATGCTGAATACTTTCTACGAAGGAATCGAGTGGGAGTACAAGAATTTTTTGAATGCCGCTAGCAATGGAGATTTCATGACTAACACGATAGATGAAGCCTTCACTCTCATCGATAACTTGGCTGCAAGTTCAGGAAATCATTGTCCTCAGTATTATCGCAGTAAGAGAGTTAACAGTGTTGAGATACAGAGGATCGATGACACAGCTGAGAAGCTCGATATGCTTATTAGAGAAAATCAGGGAAGCAAGAGAAGTGTGCACCAAGTCGAAGACAGCAGAGAAGTGGCACAAGTTCAGGATGATTCGAAGATGTCAGATGATCAGAGAGAGGTCGATTATGTCAACTGGCAGAACAGAGGACAAAATCCTAACTACCTTTCCTACAGGAGCACCAATGTTGAGAATCTGCAGGATGTTGCCTTTCTAGCTCCAGTGATGCCCTAGGGATCCCCTTTTCAAGGCAAACCTTTTGTGCAAAGTTCAGGTCAGAGGTGGAATAATCAGAAGCCATACAACCAGAATGCAGGAAGAAACAGCTGGCAGNCCTAGGGATCCCCTTTTCAAGGCAAACCTTTTGTGCAAAGTTCAGGTCAGAGGTGGAATAATGCAGGAAGAATGCAGGAAGAAACAGCTGGCAANGCCATACAACCAGAATGCAGGAAGAAACAGCTGGCAGAAACCGTATAAGCCGTACGTGCAGCAACCCATACAGCAACCAACTCCAGTGACTTTCTCAGGTACATATAATGACGAGATTAAGGCGTTGATTCGGCAGTTTGCATTTGAACAACAAAAGACTACTAGGGAGTTGAATGTCAAGGTGGATAACATGTACAATGATTTGAACAGCAAGTTTGACTTAGTTTCTGTGCACCTACAGAAGTTGGACACTCAAGTAGCTCAGACTGCTGAGGCTATGAGGAGACCGCATGGAGCATTACCAGGGAAGGTTAAGAAGAACCCAAAAGAATCCTGCAATGTTGTAAAATCTGATACTGAAGCCTCAACTGTGAGTAAGGAAGGTAAGTACAGACCCCCGATCCCATTCCCGAAAGAGCTTACCAAACTAGGAGATCAAGGAGTGTTCACCATACCTTGCATACTTGGGAAGCTAGTCTTTAGTGATGCACTATGCGATTCTGGAGCTAGTGTGAATGTGATCTCTTTGGAGACAATGAAGAAGCTTGGTATTGATTTGATGCAGGAGCATAACTCATCTATCTCTTTTGGAGATGCGATTTCTAAGTCACCAAGAGGAAGATTGGTTGACTTTACTCTTCTGGTTGGAAACTGTAAGGTTTCAACAGACTTTACTATGGTTGAGATGGCAAGCTGAGGAGTTGTTCCGATTTTTCTAGAAAGACCATTCCTCAACACAGTGGGAGCCAAGATCGACTTCCCAAACAAGAGAGTTGTGCTGGAGAAAGTAGACAAAGACATCTCCTATCCGATTAGAACTGCAACAAGTGACTTGTGTGGAATGATTAGAGTAGGTGTTGAGAAGCAAGCAGATTCTAAGTCTAAGATTTCGGTTCGTACAAACTCAAAGAGTTGTGAGTTGGACTACGAATCAGATGAAGAGTATCAGTTGTATCGTGAGCATGAAGAAGATTCAGCTGAATACGAAGACAATTGTATCCTTGACAATCTTGATGAATTTTCTAACTTTGCTATTGGGAATTTGTCTCTTAAGTTTTTTACAGGGAAGTTTGGACTTGAACCTTCAAAACTTTACACTGTGAAGAAGATTGACAATGACGGGACTGTAGTGTTGCTAGACACTACAAGAGCTGAGCTTCACAAGAAGGATGAACAGCTAAAAGAGTTCATCACTGACGAAAAAAGCACTTAGGGAGCGAACATTCCTCCCAAGAGTGAATCCACCATCTAAGTGGCATCTGAGTCAAGCTAATGACAGTAAACAATCACTGAGTGGGGGGCAATCCACTATTAGGTAGTTTAAGTTTTAGTAGTTTCGTTCTTTTATTTGATTTTTTGTTTTAGTTGTTTTGGTTTAGGTGAGAAATTACGCAGTGGGCAACGATCAATCGATCAACTCACGATCGATCGATCAATAAGCGCTCGATCGCTTGATCAACCAAGCCAAGCCTAATCGACCAATCCACGCTGGAGAGGATAGCCGCTCGATCCATTGATCGACCAACAGAAGGTTGATCGATTGATCAAGAATGATAGGGAGTTAGTGCTCGATCCATTGATCGACCAACAAGTGAAGGATCGATCGATCAACGGAGAGCAGAAAGAAGCGCTCGATCGGTTGATCGACTTACACACGTAAGATCAATTGATCCACACGAAAGAGGATTTCACAATACGTGAGATCGATCGATCAAGGGCCTATGTAAGCATTCTTAACGCGAGAAAACACGAGATTCGGCCATAACTGTTTTTCAAGAAAAAATTCCAAAAATCTTCAAACCTTGATATCTCTCTCGATTTTTAATCATTTTCTTTGATTCAAAGGCCTAATCCATTCGGATTTTACCCCTCTTTCTGATTATATTGTTATCTCTCTCGATTAGCTAAGGTATGTCCTCTAATTGGCGATTTTCTGCCCGATTTTTAGGTTGAATTTGGGAATTTTAGGGATTTGATTTCTTGATTGATTTCCAGCGATTAATTGATGATATATCATCATTACATTGTGATTTCAAATCCTATTCACTCATTGTTTGATTGATTATTGCCTAGAGATTGATTTTAGGTTGATGGAGAATTTTTAGAGATTTTTGAAATTTTGGCTCTGATTTTGAAGTTTGTGGATCGATTAATGCATTGCTGGATTTTGTTATTGATCTTTGATTTAGCAATTGATTCACATATTCTTATTAGTTCCTCAATAATTCAAATCCTCAAAATTTCTCAAGACAAATTCACTGTTTTGGTCTTTCTTTGTTTGTGAATGTGCAGAGAATGGTTCGAACATCAGAAACCAATCCCAAGAGACCTACTAAGAAGGTCCACAAATCTTCTGATCTTCAGCAAGGACAGTCTTCTCAGCAACCTCCTAGTGGCGCAGAACTTGGAGAGTGTTTACCTTGGCCACGACCTGAGAAGACGTACTTTTTTGCTGATGTTGCAGATAGGATCAACGCCTC
Source organism: Lepidium africanum (assembly GCA_900406405.1). Lineage (NCBI taxonomy): Eukaryota > Viridiplantae > Streptophyta > Magnoliopsida > Brassicales > Brassicaceae > Lepidium > Lepidium africanum. Next base: position 6,950 of record OVAX01001838.1, on the reverse strand, counting down.
AGTGCTGAAGACCAACCCAGCTTATAAGAAGAGGATTGCTGATGCTGGTTGGCAACGATTTCATGATACTTTCTATGATCAGATGGTGACTAATCAGATCATTCCTACACGGTTTCTTTGCCGAGATACTTTGGATGGACTTGGCATTTTGGATGATGTTGTCTTGATGTTCGAGAATCTGGGATTGGCTAACTTCGCATTCACCACTTACCCGCTGTATCCGGAGCCATTTAGACAGTCGCTTGCTACTTGTGATCTTCACTTGGCTGCAGATCCTCATGCTCCAGTCTATGTCGTATACTTTACCTACATGTACAAGGGAGTGTGTACAACATTTTAGTGGCTGAGATTTGCAAGTATATGGTTTCAACGACCGAAAATAGGTTGCAATAGTTGCATCTGTTTCATTTACCTTTCTCGTATGTGATTCTTCTCGGATTCCATGATGGACAGAGGTTTCCAATTATCTAATAGAGATGTAAACTAAAATGATTTTAGAGAAGTACAATTTTGGCCTTGTTTATTCAAAATTTTGACCTCTAATCTTTATCTTTATATCTTAGGACCTCTTTTTAACTCATCATTTAGGGTTCTTTGAGATGTAATTAATATGACATTATATATTAGTATAAAATTTATTATATAGGTTTGCAATAACGCTACTATTGAAACTGAGTTTTTTTTTGTCAACAATTAGATCGATTAGTCCAGATCCATGGCCAAATTGCTCTAAGGTGGAATTTGAACTCACCACCTAAGGTCAAACTCGATTATGAGCAAACCAACTGATTAGAGAAGCAACTATGTATGTTTAATATTCAAGAGAATGAATTATGTAAAGACAATCAGTAGGAAGAAGGAGACGAGTCGCATGAAAGAAAAAAACAAGTAGATTTACGCAATTAAAAATTCTGATGTGTATAATTAAAGATGATTCGGTTGATGTATATAAAAAAATCTTTCTTTTCTATCTATTAATTTTATGGTTTGATTTGTGTATGCAATTTATGATTTTTTATATATACTTTATATACTAAAAGTCAATTTATAATGATGATTCATGTTGTGCACAAAATATATTTTTTGGATCCATTTTTATTAAGTTTTTGATACATTACATAATTTGTTTGACTCATATTCATTTAGGTTGTTAGAAACGTGATTATTCAGATTTGTAGATATATGTACGTTCATTTAGATTTTTATTTTTGTGCTCATTTAAGCTCTTAAACTCATGTTTATTTATGATTTTTAACTGTGTTCATTTAGGTTGTTAGACACATGTTTGTTTAGCTTTTACATTTAAGGTATGTTAATTTGCCACATATTTATAATTGTTACTAACAATGAAATAACAAAATCTAAAATACTCAAAATTTAAAAAGAAATAAATATATATTGTTATATTTTGAGATGAATATGACAGGAATTCAATCAATATTATTACATATATTTTTTGACTCATATTTATTTAGGTTCTTAGTCACTTATTCTTTAAGTTTTTAGATATAGGTTCATTTAGATTTTTATATATGTGTTCATTTAAGTTCTTAGACTCATATTTATTAAGGTTTTTAAACCCATCTTCATTTAATTTTATACTCATGTTCATTTAAGTTTTTAGGCTCGTGTTTATTTTGATTGTTAGTTAGACTCGTATTCATTTATGTTTCTAGATATATGTTTATTTATGTTTTTAGATTTGTGTGCATTTAAGTTTTAATATCCGTTTTCATTTAAGTTCTTAGACTTATGTTCATTTAGGTTTTTCAACATGTATTCATTTAGGTTGTTGAACCCGTGTTCATTTAACTTTTTAGACCCATATTCGTTCAGATTGTTAGACCCATGTTCATTTAGCTTTTAAATTTGATGTTTATTCATTTGCTATAAATTTGTAATTTTTAGTAAACATGAAATTAAAAAAAATTAAGATATTCAAAAAAATTTTAAAATATATATATATTGTTATATTTATATTTTGAAATAAATATAATTTTGTTTGACTTGTATTCATTTAGGTTGTCAGACACATTATTATTTAGATTTGTAGATTTGTGTACATTCATTTAGGTTTTTATATCCATGTTTATTTAAGATCTTAGACTCATGTTCATTTAAATTTTTTAACCCGTGTTCATTTAGGTTGTTAGACATGTGTTTGTTGAACTTTTAAATTTAAGGTTTGATCATTTCCATAAATTTATAACTTTTAGTAAACGTGAAATAATAAAATCTTAAATACTCAAATTTAAAAGCAAATAAGTATATAAATTATTATATTTTGATATGAATATGACAGGAATTCAATTATTCTTAAAGTTTATGGTAAGACAAAAGTAATGTATATATGTGTATATATATATATATATATATTAGAAAGTAGAGTTTTCTGTTTCAATAGTGTGTCATTATGTTTAATGTTTAAGATTGCCAATCACAATTAAAATGATATGATATATTCTTTAAATAGATAAATCTGTTATAAAATAAAAATTAAGTAATAAATTTTTGATTATTCGGATATTAAATTCAAAGATCCACCTAATATAAAATTTTAGCGCAATAATAAATGTATTCATTTGTATATCAATATAATTATTATTAAAGTTTGAATTCATGTACAAAAGATCTTAAATAAATGGTTCTATTAAATAATTCAGGTAAATTTTTATGCAATATTAAATTTAAATATATTTTTGTTATCTAATAGTTACTATAATTTTGGAAAGCATTTAATAATATATATATATATATATACACATAAATGGTAGAAATATATTTTGTCATCAATATGATTCTTCTTAAAGCTTAAATTCATGTACATAAAATTGTTCCGTTAACTAATTTATCAAAATTATTGTGTTATATTAGATTTAAATATATTTTTGTTATTGAATAGTTACTATAATTTCGAAAATCGTTTAATATATTGTCACCAATATAATTCTTATAGTTTGAATTTCTGTACATTAAATCTTGAATAAATGGTTCCCTTTATTAATTTAGCTAAATTATTGTGCTCAATATATTCTTATTATTGAATAGTTACTGTAATTTTGGAAATCATTTAATAATATAAATACATAAACTGTAGAAATATATATTGTCATCAATACAATTTCCGTAATCTATAAAATTTGGGCTATCAATTTAAAAATATTATAAATAAATAATATATTAAAATGTATCTTAGAAATATACATATAATCAATGCAAATAGATTTCAATTTATTTCTTAAAAACAAAATAATCAAATAAATAGCAAACCATATCTTTTTATTTCTTTATTTATCCTATGATTATTATGTTATCGAGTAAAGTGTTAAACTAATTATCTTATTGTCATTAGTTTAAAATAATTTTATTAACAATATATAACTTTCATATTATAATTTGAAATGAATAATCGATTACATGTTTTGTAACTATGAGAATGTATTATCATAATATATTATATAATATAAATGAAAACAAAAGATTTCATAGTTCATAAGAGACGCAAAGATTACAACATATGAAATAAATAAAGAAAAAGAAAGATTCAACAATAATTAAATATCAGGTGTTTTAAATTCATCACCAACGTGGTACTGCAAAATTTCATAGTTCTTATGGCTTCTAGATTATGATAATATCACCAAATCGTTTTCCCGGAAGAAATTTAGAAAAAAATTTGGCATCCATGTCTCTCATCAACAAAATCTTGTACTTAAAAAAACTTGGTCATTTTATTCTACAATTAGTGGAAACCGCAATACGGTGAAGCTTTTTAGCTAAACTGAAAAATTAAAAAGTATGTTAGTTTTATGTTATAAAATAAACATAACATAAATTTAATAACAAACAAAATAATAAGAATAATATTATCAAATATCTAGAAGCCATAGAGAAAGAGTATGAGAATTGAACCACAATGGTAAAGAGATTTATGTTTTTTAGGTCTTTTTGTGGAGAGATTTATGTTAATGAGACCTAAAGGTAGTGTACTCATATATAGTAGTGTAGAGTATTAGGGTTTTGGAATTAAATAAATTAATTTAATGATATTGCAAACATTTATTTTTTTGATACTTGATATTTAATTCAAAAGATACACTTAACATATATGTTGATTTCGATATCAAATATCATTTGTTTATGTGTTTTCTGAAACTAGCCCTTTTAATACCCTAACTAAAGACTAAAATCCAATGGCATAAGAAGTAATATAACACATTCTTCTAAGGTTATTTTCATTAAAAAATTACATTTTTATTATATAAATGATATGTTTTAGATTTCAACCCTATCTAACTTTGTTTAGTACACAAATCCAACAATCTAGAAATACTGTATTAATGACTTCGTTTAATCTGATGATTTCATAGAATTTGATGACTTAAATATGTCTCTATTATTTTACAAAAATACTTGTCATTTGAAAATGGTCAATATATTTTTAGGTCATTATCACAGTATCTATTACAAATAATATTCTTCACAATTGTACAAATTTAATGTTTTTTTCAATAATTTAGATATTTTGAAATATATAAGCTAAGTAATATCTATTACTTAGAGTATTTAAAATATAACTAATTTAATATTCAAAGAATTAGTAATTTCGAACTAAACTAATTGAGAAATATCAACAAAAAAACAATTTTAAGGTAGAATAATTAAAATAAAAAATATGTGATAAAGGTAGAATGGAATTTGTCTTATATATAAAAACTATATAAAGTTGAAAAACTTAAAATACCAATAATCATAATAAAAATATATAGAAAGTAGTAAAGGATAAAAACATAATAATTTTTAAAGTTCAAAGCTTCTCCATTTTGATCTTCTTAAGCTTCAAGTTTTTTGTTGTGCTAGACATATCATTAGGATCGTCATCTAGTTGGGCATCTTCATGATCTTTCCTCTTTAAATATGGTGTCTCAAAACCATTTTTAGCCGAATCAACAGATATATCTCCAGTTTCTATCATATAAAGCACCTAGAAGACGCATATATAGCAATCAGATAAAGAAGATGTTCACCCATTATAAAATAAAGGAAAAATAAATTTTAAAAATGAAAGCATTACTTATATATAAAACTTACGTGTGAAGAATATGTTTCATTAAATTCCTTCAATAGCTCAACCTTGTTTACCAAATGTTTAACTTTATATGTGTAATTATTATTCTTTGAAAGATGTTTCTTTTCTAGACCAATAATGAATAAGAAACTTTTTCCAACCATATTAGTAATAGAGGTTGGAAGCTTTTCAGGGTTCTCAAGCTATTGAAAAATCCAATTAATAAGTTAATATTAATTATTCAAAAAATACAATTTGTGAATTTTATATAACATGTAAATAATTGTATGATTAATACCTCTCCAACATATTTGGCTAATTCGGATACAAAACCGATTGATTATTTTCTAAGCAATGGAATCAAACATTAAGAAACTAGATTCCCTATAATCATCTCCCGACTTTCACAAACATGTAATAGTTATACAAAATTGTATAAACAGAAAAAGTCATCTAATTACCATATAAAATCGGAAAATATATTTAGGTATGTAATATAGAGATGTATAATAATCTTACTTGGGGATCACTTCGGTTACATGTGAATTACATGTTGCACAAAGGTTTAATCCTCCATTGTTGGCTCAAAGGTTTAAGAACTGGATGGAATGAAAAACCATATCTTTTTATATATTCTAAAATCAGGAATATGTTATTGTTTTATATTTTTTTAGTTGGATTATGAGAACTTCAAAACCAAACTTATATAGAGGATATGAGACGTGTAACACCAATCACATGGTAAACCGAATATAGAATAAAAAATTTTGTGCGCAAGTCATTCTGTAATTAACAAATTCAATTGATATTATAAAGATTCAAATGATGTTATATGGTTTTTAAAGCTATTAGTATATACTGTCATTATTTCAGTTTTTAAGAGTCAATACAATTTTGGCAACAACTTTATTATTGCACATAATCAAGGCAACAATCAGAATTAATACTAAATAAGATTTCGATCGAATGAGTATTAATATGAAATTATGGTTGTTTGAAATTATCTACATAAAATATAAATTAAATGGTACATTGAGTAAATTCCTAAATTGGTGTGTTATATTAAATTCTCATATTTTCTAGTTATGGAGTATTTGTTAAAAATGACAATTTTACTAATATAAGTAATCAAAGCATTTGGATAAAATTATTTAGACACGTTCATTTGGATAAATTGGTGGCTAAGAGAGGGTGATGAAAATACTAAGTTTTTTCACGCTCAAACGAAACAAAGACGTGCGAAGAATAGAATTATAGGATTATTTTATCAATCAGGTGCTTGGATAACTGATACAACAGATGTTGTAGAGGAAGCTACTCGATATTTCTCAGATTTTTTTTCGACTACCGGTCGAGACTAGGATCAAAGGTTATTATCTGATGTTCGAACAGAGATTACTGCAGAGGACAATACAATGTTATTAAGTAAGGTCTCTGAGGAAGAAGTCAAGAAGGCATTATTTATGATGGACCTAGGGAAGACCCCGGGTCCTGACGGGATGACTGCATTGTTTTTTCAACGTTCCTGGGATGTGATTAAACCAGATTTGATAAATCTAGTCAATGAGTTCATATCCTCTGGCTCCTTTGAACAAGGTTTAAACGATACGAATATATGTTTAATTCCAAAGACCTCGCGGCCAACAAAAATGTCGGAGTTTCGACCGATAAGTCTCTGTAATGTGGGTTATAAGATCATTTCGAAGATTTTTTGCTTACGACTTAGGAAATTAATGCCAAAATTGGTTTCGGAAACCCAATTCGCCTTTGTAGCAGGGCGATTGATTTCTGATAATATTCTAATTGCACAAGAAATATTTTATGCTCTCCGCACCAATAAAGCAGTGAAAGGAAAGTATATGGCGATCAAGACTGATATGAG